>LJIJ01004110.1:0-16033 GCA_001718145.1 Orchesella cincta
AAAGAGAGAGAACGTTTTAACTGATATTTTCGACTAAAATTAGTGGACATAATAAGGCTTGCGGGACTACTAGACATGACGTTTCCCAATTGATGAAAAAAGATAATTCATCTTGTTCTTAAATTAGGTGCTTATTTTGTTCAGGGTCGGAGCGTAATGATTAGTTTAAGTTGCCTAATATCATTAAACGTTACTATTTGCCTGTTACTCCAAAAATTTTAGGAAACCACTTTCTCAATGTTGCTTACATCCATATAAATTCAATGAATATCCACTGAAAACAATAAAGCGTCGTAATGAGTGGCATAAAATACAAAAATGTTTTCAGTAGCTATCTGGAATTTAGTTGCAGAGAAGGTCCTTAAGCTCGGCATAGTCTGGTCCTCTTAAGTTAGTATTCATGATGATCTATATTCCAGCCTTTACAACCACTTAAACACTTCTAAAGTATAAATCCCTAAGAGATCCGACTAGACACCAAGCATGCTGGCATTTGTCTGGCCCCAGTATGCTTTACCGGTAACGGTATCGTGCCGATTTGGCAAGTTAACTCTTACCGGCCCATTAATGGGCTGGGATACTGGGCCAGTAATGGCTACCAGTATAATGCAACATGTTGGATGCGCAATTGGTAAAGCCGATTGGCAGTATTGCGTAGTGGCCGATGCGAAACCTTAAACGATGCCATTAGTATGCCGTGACGATTAATTGACAGCTGTTAGCTGCTATAATGAGTGGAAATATTAGTAAACTGAGGTACGTTTGAACTTGCTTACGTTTGTCGGCAGACATTTTAAGATTGTTTATATCTTACAAAATGAAACAGTTAAAACAAACTAAAATATCTATAAATTAACTTAAATACGGGTCACATTGTCATTGTCGAAATTACAACATTTATTATTATCGTGAAAAAATGCGTGTTAGATAATGTACAAATCAGAATTACAAGAGAATTACAGACATAATATTTACTACTACACCAATGATATTGCTCACCATCACTTATTTTTGATTTATCTAACTTTAATTTTCTAATTTGTGTAACTAATTCGGTTACTCAAACTTTCCCTAAAAACAATTAAATAGTAGAATGCTGTTGTATAACAAACTGAACTTCAAACCGACACGGAACTTCAAAACTTGTAATTATTCCACAAAAACCATTGTTTTCCATCTGACTACTTGTCAAATTTTGGAGTCTAGATCAATTTGTAAACTTCTGTGTATATCCTGACTAAATGTACACAGATGGGTCCGCTCAATGTTATGTATAATAGATGAATATGCATTAACGAAACCTGCTTTGTATTTTGATGCTGGACCCTCGCCGGCAATTTGCTGGTAAGGCCATTTAACCTAAAAAAATACCTAATTCGGCATCAGCTAATGGCATCGTGATGGCATTATGCTGGCCAACCATCTACTGGCTAAGCCGTCAGCGGACCAATACTTTTGTTGGTATAGCCATCATGAACCCAGCTTTGGTGCTAGTCGGGATAAGTTACCTTTCCCACAATAAATATTCAGGAGTACCAATAAAAACGGAGATGGTCGCAAACTTATGCAGTTTCAAAATAGTATGTTATCTTTCATAAATATTTCATCTCTCACAGGAGGAATAGATAGGCGTCAATCCTAGTTATCAACGTTGTCATACTCATCTTTCATTCGTCGTCAATGCTGAAATGAATAATATGTGTAACTGCTGTAAGTAATCCAGATTTAAAAACCAGATTTAAGAGCCCATAAGCTGCCCAAACGAGTTGACAGGGCATAATTAGTTGAAGATAGTGGTTTCGTGGGAAAAAATTACTCTCAATGAATTATTGAAAAAGACTCCGAAGTGAAAGTTTGGTACATAGGAGCTGATATTGAGTAACATCCTATAAACTTTTATATTCATTTAAAAAGTATTTATTCAGAGCTATCAGTTTTCAAAATTTACGTATTAATTTCATTAATTTCACAAAGTGTGAATTTTGCTTTGGATTCAACAAAATTGACTGAAATTGAACTGAAATTTCGGGCTTCGTGTTAATCGAGTATAAGATAAATGAACATACTTTCTCAAGTTTTGTTTTGTAAATTGTGTTCAGTAATACTTATTTAAAACTAAATATAGTAGGTTTGATTTTAAAGAAAAGCTGGACTTTAATAATCATTTATACAAGTGCTGTCATAAGGCGGGTGTCATGACAAATGTAACAGTTAAAGTTGGGGAAACTGCAAAGAGACAGCGGGAAGATGGCAACAAAAATTCTACAAATTTGCTAAAAACAAAGATGAGAAAGTAAATTATGTACATAGCAGCTGCAGGTAGAAACAATTCTGAATTTATGCAGAAATTTGGTTGTACCTATTATCAACTAAACTGGTCAACATTGTAGAATTTCGGTAATACGACGCCATTAGTTAGGTGAATAGCGTTTTGTTTACTTAACCTATAAACTAGTAATCTGCTTATTATTACTTAACATAACTTTTATACAAAAATACTGTAAGGTTTCTCTGGATCAAGTTGTTTGTAGTGTCAAGTCTAAAAAATAATCGATGCGTGGACTCGTTGCGCCACTGAAAATGTTCCTGAATATCGTCTGTAGATGAGATACTGAGAAATATTTATGCTTTTGTATGAGCTTTGTATGTAAGTGGATTGCGTTTATTTACTTAAATTAAAATTAATATCCAACTTCTTATTACATAACAGTGTTATGTATTATGTGTTATGATAACACAATGTTTATACAAAGATAAAGGCTTCCCTGGATCAAGTTGTTTGTACTGCTAAGTTTGAAGAATAATCAATGCGTGAATTCTTTGCTCCCCTGAAGCCTGAAAGTGTTCCTAAATATCATAGATGACAACTTTTCCTCTGTATCTCAGGCAATAGAACTGTAGGTGCATGTTTATACTTTTTATGAGATTTTTGTATTGTCACATGCTTCACTGACTCCCCCTTTCAAACTTCAACTGATTACGAAGTTACTGTTAATTTCGAAATAAGGAACTGCATTTGCTATATGCTTCCAACCAATATAACGGAAATTGATCCACATTAACGAAACAGTGATAGATCTGGAAAAATAAAAGTACCTAAGGTTAGGCTAACCTACCTAACTAACCTAACCCATTGCCCAGATTTTGCCGGTTTTCAGCTGCAAATTCTAGATACTTACGTGTTAGGTAAACTGTAGTTATCAATTGCAAATAAGTATGTCAGTCAACGCTAAAAAGCAACCATTTATAACGAGGTTCCCAATCGATCGAATATTAAATTCATAACGTTGAAAATTAAAGATACAAACGATCTTGCTTCTGTGCTTTGCAATCGGCGACTAATTCAATGATTTTCTAGCATATCAGCTGGATCCCTTTTAAGCAATATTTTAAAGCCACAAAACACCATGAGGCCGTGTTGTAATTATAACTCCAATGTATCACGAAGGAAATGCTACAAAGGTTGCTTACAAACTTAAATTAAATAAAAACTTCCATTTTAAGACTAATAGAAATGACACAATTAACTGTATGACATTTGGGTGTGGGAATTCATTTGAATTGTTTAAAACAGTTCAAAACACATCAACAGACTTCTGTACTTCAACCGATAGTTCGATCTATTCACCAGTTGAGTTTTTTAAAACTGATGTTTTCCATATTGGCGTAGAAATTAGGAATTGAAGCATTTGATCTTCGAATTGGAAATTAGAGACGGAAAATGTCCGGAAAAACGCGGTTAACCTTTACTAGTGATACGCTGAAACTATCAATCTGACTCATTGGGAACTATTTTTTCCCTCAGGGTTTTTGAACAAAGGCGATGGATGGATGTTAGATTGTTTGGTTTTAATTGTGTAATATTCTGCGTTGAGTGAAACAAAAAATACTTTCATGAAATAACGATCTATATTTATTCTGTCCGCACGTCTGCATTGGAATTTTTCTCGGCATTTACCCTTACAGATCAGATAATTTAGATGCACAAAAGGCAGCTAGACCTGGCCAATTAATAAAAAAGAGAGAGCTCCTTTTTGCATCTAAATTATCTGATCTGTAAGGGTAAATGCCGAGAAAAATTCCAATGCAGACGTGCGGACAGAATAAATATAGATCGTTATTTCATGAAAGTATTTTTTGTTTCACTCAACGCAGAATATTACACAATTAAAACCAAACAATCTAACGTCCATCCATCGCCTTTGCTCTGAAACCCTGAGGGAAAAAATAGTTCCCACTGAGTCAGATTGATAGTTTCAGCGTATCACTAGTAAAGGTTAACGCGTTTTCCGGACATTTTCCGTCCTCTAATTTCCAATTTCGAAGATCAAATGCTTCAATTCCTAATTTCTACGCCAATATGGAAAACATCAGTTTTAAAAGGAAACTCTACCGGTGAAAGATCGAACTATCGGTTGAAGTACAGAAGTCTGTTGATGTGTTTGAACTGTTTTAAAACAATTCAAATGAATTCCACACCCAAATGTCATACAGTTAATTGTGTCATTTCTATTAGTATTAAAATGGAAGTTTTATTTAATTTAAGTTTGTAAGCAACCTTTGTAGCATTTCCTTCGTGATACATTGGAGTTATAATTACAACACGGCCTCATGGTGTTGTTGTGGGCTTTAAAATATTGCTTAAAAGGGATCCAGCTGATATGCTAGAAAATCATTGAATTAGTCGCCGATTTGCAAAGCACAGAAGGAAGATTGTTGGTATCTTTAATTTTCAACGTTATGAATTTAATATTCGATCGATTGGGAACCTCGTTATAAATGGTTGCTTTTTAGCGTTGACTGACATACTTATTTGCAATTGATAACTACAATTTACTTAACATGTAAGTATCTAGAATTTGTAGCTGAAACCCGGCAAAATCTGGGCAATGGAGAAACCGGGTACTTTTTTTCAGATCTTTTTTTCGTTAATTTAGATCAATTTCCGTTATATCGGTTGGAAGCATATAGCAAATGCCTTCCTTATTCGAAATTAACAGTAACTTCTTAATCAGTTGAAGTTGAAAGGGGGAGTCAGTGAAGCCATGTGACAATACAAAAATGTCATAAAAAGTATAAATATTTATTTACAGATCTATTGCCTGAGATACAGATGAAAAGTTATCATCTTTGATATTTAGGAACACTTTCAGGCTTCACGGGAGCAAAGAATTCACGCATTGATTGTTCTTCAAACTTAGCAGTACAAACAACTTGACACCGGGAAGCCTTTATTTGTATAAAGCATTGTGTTATGTAATAAGAAGTTGGATATTAATTTTAATTTAAGTAAATAAACGCAATCCACTTACACACAAAGCTCATACAAAAGCATAAAACATTTTCTCAGTATCTCACAGATGATATTCAGGAACATTTTCAGTGGCGCAACGAATCCACGCATAGATTTTTCAGACTTACACTACAAACAACTTGATCCAGAGAAACCCTTACAATATTTTGTATAAAAATTATGTTATGTTAAGTAATAAGAAAGATTACTAACGTTAAGTAAACGAAACGCTATCGCCTAACTAATGGCGTCGTATTACCGAAATTCTACAATGTTGACCAGTTTAGTTGATAATAGATACAACCAAATTTCTGCATAAATTCATAATTGTTTTTCTGCAGCTACTACATAATTTACATTCGCATCTTTGTTTTAGCAAATTTGTAGAATTTTTGTTGCCATCTTCCCGCTGTCTCTTTGCAGTTTCCTCAACTTTAACTGTTACATTTTTCATTACACCCGCCTTATGACAGCACGCGTCATGTTTCTCGTATTAATGATTATTAAAGTCCAGCTTTTCTTTAAGATCAAACCTACTATATTTAGTTTTAAATAAGCATTACAGAACACACGTTACAAAACAAAACTTGAGAACGTATGTTCATTTATATTATACTCGATTACACGAAGCCCGAAATTTCAGTTCAACTTCAACTAATTTTGTTGTATCCAAAGCAAAATTCACATTTGTGAAATGAATGAAATTAATACGTAAATTTGAAAACTGATAGCTCTGAATAAATATTTTTAAATGAATATAAAAGTTTATAGGATGTTCCTCACTATCAGCTCCTATGTACCGAACTTTCACTTCGGAGTCTTTTTTAATAATTCATTGAGAGTAATTTTTTCTCACGAAACATTTGCCCTGTCAACTCGTTTGGGCAGCTTATGGGCTCTTAAATCTGGTTTTAAATCTGGATTACTTACAGTAGTTACACATATAATTCATTTCAGCATTGATGACGAATGAAATATGAGTATGACAACGTTGATAACTAGGATTGACGCCAGTCTATTCCTCCTGTGAGAGATGAAATATTTATGAAAGATAACATAATATTTTGAAACTGCATAAGTTTGCGACCATCTACGTTTTTATTGGTACTCCTGAATATTTATTGTGGGATAGGTAAGTTGTCGCTTATGGATTTAAATTTAAAGTTGTAAGTGGTTTTAAAGGCTGAATTAAATCATCATGAATACTAACTTAAGGACCACGACTATCCAGCTTAAGGACCTTCTGCAACTAATTCCAGATAGTACTGAAACAGTTTTGTAATTTATGTCACTATTACACTGGTTTTTTAATGTTTTCAGTGGAATATTCATTGGAATTTTATATGAGTACAACATTGAGAAGGTTGTTTAAAATTTTGGAGTACAGGCAAATAGTTAACGTTAATATAATTGCACTTAAACTAATACTTACGTCCACCCTGACACAAATAACACCTGATTAAGAACAAGATGATTATTTTTTTACAAATTGGGAAACGTCATGTCAGTTCACGCAAAAGCTTATTTGTCCACTAATTTTAGTCGAAAATATCAGTAACCGTTCATGATATCTTAAAAATCTATAGCTTAAGAAAAATAGGGTAGTTTTATTTGTTACATTACATGCACTGTCAAGTTATCTTAGTAGATAAACAATGACGATCTTAATTTATGTTACTTCCTTTCGTGGCGAATTAACTCAAAGTTTGTTTAATCATAGTTGAAAGGATTAAGGTCCTTTCCAGTATCTGTGTGGCTTATAATGTTTGAATAGCTGGTTATTTCACCAATTCACCAGAGACTAGAAGTTCTGGAAAAGTACATGTCACCAAAAAGGTCCTTCTACTAAAATACCAAATGATATGGATAGTTTTATGTACTTTAAAATTACAAAATAATATAATTTGGTGTTTCTTAAATTTTCACGCCGTTCCTGCAACTTACAAGCATAAAATAAAATCTTTTCGAAACAGATATAATTGTTGAAAAGTTATTTGTTGGTTGCAAGAATACATGTTGAGGATTTTTATCTTCCATATCATAACAGTTATTAATAAAGAATTTGTGTTGCAAAAATTGAGTTGTGCACTTTCAATCAGTAGTAACAACATATTGAAAAATAAGGTAAAAATATATAATACAAACTTTCCGGCGTACTGACGAGCAAAGTACCAGGTTTGTTAGTCGTGGATTTGAATGGTTTGTGGCGCAAAATGTAGACTTATATGAATATAGACTAACTGCAAAATATTGGGTTTCAACGGCCATTTTTGTCTCCGTGGCAACGGGTCAAACTTTTTGAAAATAACAAATTTTAAAAACTGCACAGGGCACTTTGAATTTTACGTTAATTTGCATAAGGTTTGGGCAGTTTCTCGAAAAACTGAAAATTCTGAAATTTTGGTCAAACAAGAAAAAACTGAATAATATGCTTCATTTCAATATCCCCAATGTTGAAAAAGTCAGTTAATTGGTATTTGACAAAAATTTTGCAAATTTGAAATTTAAAAATATTTGCATAATATATAGGAAAGGGGTATTTAAAAAAATTCAATCCGTCCACCCCACGGCGACAAAATGGGCGTTGAAACCCCAATATTTTGCAGTTAGTCTATACTCATATAAGTCTACATTTTGCAGCATAAACCATTCAAATCCACGACTAACAAACCTGGTACTTTGCTCGTGAGAGATAACAGTTTTCTGGTACAGCTCATATACTAGTTTGGCGTAGTAGGGTTCGCATAATACGTATAAAAAGCGTACTCTAGGGATTATGAAGACACATGTTCAAAATGTCGATCAAATATACATGAATAGCGAATAGTATTCAAGGCCAACTTAACGCAATATTTTAGTTTCATTGCTTACTTATCACTAAAAGATTGAAAGAGAAAGTGCAGTGTATTTCGGTAGCGAAAAATTCTGAATTTCACTAATTACAGATACGGTTAAGTCTGATGAACTGTATGTCACGCAGCTCAATCACAGAACAGAAGTCCGTTTCAATGAACCAAGGTTAAAACACAAAATTTTTGTAATTTCTGAATGATGGAGAAAGAGAAAGCAGAGAGTTTAGAGACGGTTAATACATTTCTACAATTGCTGACGAAGAATAACACACATTTCCGTCGTTTCGTCGTAAGCTTCACTTTTCAGTTACATTTTTCCAGACCAGACCACCTCCACTATGACAGCATGTAACCTAGGTTCATGTAACATTTATGCGAATTAATTTTGACAATTAGTAAACGCCGAACTTATACATATTTTAAAGTATCAAGAATTAAAATGTTGTAACCAAATAAACATCCCAAATGCAGCCACATTTCAAGAGTAAAAAATTGTAATTGAATAAGTAAACTACGCAACAAAGCAATTGAGGTAAACTTGCGCGTGACGACAATTATAATAATATTGACTGAGCTTATCCTCTTTCACAATGTCGTAATTTGATATTCACGTTTACAGGCTTAAAAAGAAATGACTTTGCAAATCTTTCCAGTTAAACTGAAAAACAACTGTTTCTATTCTAAATGTTTGTGAGGAATCCGATACAGTCCATAGAAAAGCTATGAGACGTCGTCGTTTCGTAGTAGGGTTAGTGGAATGTAAAAGCACCTTTATCTAATGTTTTTAAAATATTAAATTTAATCATCATCAGTTAAGGCAGTATTTGAATCAATTTAATTCCGCAGTGCGCATAATCCTAGGAAAGACAGGAATCTGGTATGCTGCCTTTCTGATACATTGTAACTTCTACGAATAGGCTTCGTTAGTACGTGACCACTGTACTCTTTATTCAGTACGATTGGAAACGAATGGAATGTGCCTGAACTTCTGAAAAAGAAAACATCATCGTAAAATCATGTGGTTCCATATTATTGCACGTAAGTTACTAAGTAATTTGATTTTCAGGTAAATGTAATGTTTTGCTTAGCTACTATCTAATAAGTAAAGGCCCTCAATAAGTCAGGTTTAAAAAAGCTTTTATTAGAAGGAACAGGTATACTATAATGTGCGTATTAATGTATTTGTGAAAACGTGCGCAAAAAAGAGCATTTCCAAAGTTAAAATTAACTCAAGGAACCGCAGTTAGTGCGTCAGTCTTTTGGTAGTTTCGGAATAGTGTCTTGTTTAACGCAGAGTATAATTTTACTTATTAGGCTGAGATTTGAAGCTATACATAACAAAAGGTCACCAATTTCTTCCGAAACCTTTTGGGGAATTCCATTCGCTATTTATAGCACTAAAATGTAACATTTTCCTGGTCATTTGCACAATAATTATCCTCACTAACAGGTACTTCAGGTGCTTGAAACGTTCGTTGCTTCAAGAATAGAAAGTTGTGCTGATTCACAGGAATGAAATTAGGTCAATCATACTTTATAGAAGGTATTTAGGTTTATAAAGAAGCAGTGAGTTTTCAAGAAGCAAATCGGAAGTCAATTTCGTCCTCATTCTGGAAATATTTCTTGGAATTCGTAAGCGTCCTTGAAATTGGCGACGCCACATGACAAATAATAAGTTACGTTAATGCTTACTAATACTAACAGAGGAGAGTACACGTCCCATAATATGTCCCCATACATAAAATCATCCTGTATTCGTAAAACAATTTACTGACAAAAACAGTCTGATAGATTTTCCTACTTTTTGTGACTTTTCCTAGAAAGATAAAACTTTTTATGCATCCCCACAAATGAACTCAGTATTTTTGCAATTAACGCTCATCACAAAAAGAGAAAGTCAGTTTAACGATTTTTATGAATATTTACATATCCCCGAAACTCTTTTCAAGATTTTATGGAAAACACTAGAAATTTCTTTTGATCTAAAATTTATTCAAAATCTCAAAAGGTCACACAATATTTACGTTAATGAAATTCTTAGGCAACTGGTGTCTCTTGAAATTTATAACCGAAATTAATTGTTAACTGTTAGTTGTGATTTCATTCTCAATAATAAAATTACTGAAGGATAGATGGAATTATGCAATTGTTTAATTTAAAACTATCTTGTTTGTGATGAGAAACAAAGAAGGGAGAGTCACCTTGGGTTTATGTTTGGAAGTTGAGTTGATGATGAAACCCTTTCATGGGTTCCTTTCTAGTCTCAATTGTGTGCATAAAAGTTTTATCAGAAATTTGCACGTGCTAAATAACCAATGTTGCAATGGTATTCTGTAATAGTCTAAGAAATAGCAGTAACAAATGACAAAACCGACCTTATAATTTGGATGTTATTCTGCTGTTTGATAATAAGGAACAATTAGAAATTAGTTGAAACACGCCTGTTTGAGTTGTTAGTATTCAATATCGTTTAAAAATAGGATAATCTAATTTATAATTTCATGTCGGTCAGATTCTTTTGATTCACGGTAATCTCAGTGCACCAATTTATATTGAATAACGTAAGTAAAGCTGAATATTGGGGTTTCATTGTTTACAACAAACAACTGGAAAGGAAATTGACTGTGAAGGAATGTTTATGACGGAAAGCTTAATTATATATGAAAGAACAATAGTTCATGATCAATTGGAGAGTTCTCGGTAACAGTAGATGACAATAACCGAGAACTCTCCAATTGATCATGAATTTATCGGTGGATGGAATCAATTATATACCTTAGAACAATAGTTTTCATAAATTTAATTTAAAAAATCATTTTGTTTATTTTTGTGGTCACCTAAAAATTAATGCTAATGTAAATTAATGGTTTCCTATGTAGATCTGTCGTTCCATAATACCAGGAATTTGAAACTTTATAAGGCGAATAGAAATAAGTTGTTTTGACAATTCTATAACGGTGCTTTACAAATTCTAGCAAATTTTGTAATGAGATGTTCACCAAATTTCAAGTACTTTCTGACAACAAACATCCTTTTTAATTGTTTTAAACCTTCTTCTTCTCTTATGTAAAATACAAATCCACAATGATCTCCTATTCCTTGAGATAGGTTAGCTGCGGACGGTTTGAGCTCAGTCAGCTAGAATAAAATTATTCGCGCATTGATTCTCAGATCGCATTTAAATAAATTTAAATTATTATTCTGTGAGATATCAGGTATCCAGTAAATTGAAAAATTATAATTTGGACTTTGTTGGAAGTTTGGAATGTCCACAACGTGGCTGTTTTTGGTATTCCAAAGACTTTTTCAGTAGAATAAATAACTACTAAAACATGGCTATCATAGGATACATAAATATCTATTACCAAAAGCACTAACACATCATGCACTCCAGTTACTCTGCTTGCTACAACGCTATTTAGGAAGAAATTAAGTTTCGAATACAATCATCAGAGGAAAATCGTGATAATATATGTCACATAGATGTTGATAGATTAGGTATACGTATAGACAGCAAAATAGATGGAACCAGATAAAAATTGAGGGTGATTGACTGGCTGAATTTGAGAAGCTTTTTTACACGAAAGTATAAGTTTTTAAAGACATTATCCTGAGATCTCCTAAAAGGAGAAAATACGCAGTGAATCATGAATGAGAAACGGTATAATACTAAAAAAAACAACTAAATACAGAATTTTCAAACATTATAACCACTGATTTCACATAAAACGAATCGTAATATCAATATCAATCTTGTAACTGAAAATCAATGCAGTAGTCCATGTTAGCCAATTATCAGAAGAGTTTCTAGATCTTTTTTGAGGAACGGTGATTTGAGATTCTTAAACGTTTCTGATTAATTTAGATAGACATTATAATACTACATTTTTACTAGGGTTGCAGAGCTCAGTCAACCTTATAAGAATTAAGTGTAATAAACAAGGCAAGAAGATATGATGCCGCGTGCATAGGAGACGATTTATCATCTTTTATTAAGAAATGGCAACTTATACTAAAGAACATAAAACTTTTTTTGCAGTAGAACTGTGATAGACTTTGACGTCAATTTTACATAGCAAATACAGCTTGAGAATATTACGCCAGTATCAAACTTCCAAATTATTTCCAACACTTGTACAAGATCGTGAAGTCTATCCTATCAAATAAGTTCAACGAAGGTGTAGTTGCAAGCTATAGTGTAGAGACCGGGAAAGGTTTCGTTGACATTTGTAGTACAGGATCATCACTGTGGTGTACTTTGAAAATTTTAAATCAGTGACGTATTATTAGCCTATCCTTCCACTGGCTGAGAGGAGTTACAAGGAGTTGTTCATGAAAACCCGGAAGCCATTGACATGGATTTTTCAACTCAATATATTGAGCTAAAGGGAGTTCAATGGAAAATCAACATTTTATTTATGTTGGCATTAAAATCACAGATGAAACAGAAAAGGAATATAATTTCCATTTACGTCAAAACGAAAGTCACACGAATAATTATACCATGCTGAATTGCTTGTTTCCAGTTGCTATTTTAGACTACTTACATAGTTTTATATTTGAAATCTACAAGTACGAATTTCGATTGAAGATTACTTATACGGTTTTCCGTAAAAGTAGAATTCATGGGCTGATAAAAATAAACATGTTTAGCTATTTTAAATATACAGCATAACTATAAGATTGGAATTAGAATTTTCTTCACAAAACAAAAATGTCAATCCGATAAACAAACTGCCTCACCTCCTCTCTACTGTCAACATTGATTCTGAGATTGAACCACAAATACTTTCGTTTAATAACTCATTTAGTGCAGGTTCAGGCAATGGGCAGAAATCACGACGCTCAGTAAAATGACAAATAACCAAACAATTATGATGAATGAACAGGCAGCCAGATATGCGTCGTCAAAATACCGAAATTGAGAAATAAATGTACAACTAATCAGAATCTGACACAGTAACTACCAATTATTACATTCATCATCGAATGAGCAATTGAACACTTCGTGATGTAGGTATATTGTTTTACGATACTGACAGATAATCTAAAACGTATGTTTAATTTTAAGAAACATAACCACAGACGAGCGGGGAATAATAGACTATGAAGTAGAGGAACAAAAGAGTCGGCTTAACTAACGTGGCCAATTACACAGGGTTTACGTATATACCTACGCTGTTTTCTAGTGAAGCATAGTTGTCCTTAAGTCGTAATTCAAGAATTAGTGACGATATGTATATCTATCTTTGCTTGTTTTCCCGTATGATAAAGTCATATGTAATTATGTGTTAGAGATTCATTCACAATCTTCGCATGGACAACCAGGGTTTTTATTCAAAAACACGGAACCGATGGTTTAGTGACTGATATTGTTTTGCCTTTTTGCACAGAAACTGAGTTGTTCACTTACAACTATTAACCGAGAAGTGTAACAACTGCTAAACGTTGTTATTGTGCTGGTTATGTCTTACTTAGATAGAGCGGTGGGAATGAGCTACTAAAAAATCTCTCCCAAACAAAATGCCTAAATGGTGAATAAATCAATATTAAAGTTCGAATGTGCTTACAAGCATCAAATTCAATTTCACATACTCAATATTTAATTGCGCATTTATTAGTATGTGGGACTACGAAGGTGCTCCCAACTGGTTGCTTGTTGATCGACAAAATGTACTTTAGTGTTAGTTGATGTGATAAAGAATGAATACAACTGCCATGAACGAAACTAAGAAAAATGAGTAGCTTAATTAAAGTTCAAGTGCTATAAAATATCTCATATGCTAAATAACAGGTACGTTATGGTAGTATCATGTAATAAAATTGCAGAGTTTTTGGAACGTGGAATAGGCAGTTTTGAATTACAGGAATCACCTCGCTTACCTACAAGAAATACAAAGTGTGGCATGCTTGCGAAACGGTAGTTTTGAATAGGAATAGAAATTGAAATAATAAAACACCATTTCATGTCGTAAACTACAATTTTTGACTTGAATGAGAATGCAGCCCCAAACGTCGGAGTTAGTTTTTCCTCTTAACATAAATAGAGTTCTTTGTCCTTATTTGCTCATCTTTTTAACAACTGGGAAGAAGTTTAAGACCCTAAACGAAAATATTTCACGCACTCTACTTACCAAGCTTCTTGAAGGGATTCACGAAATACTGGAAGACTTTGACTTGTACTTTCTTCATTGGATAAAATGAGAACTGCAATGCGGGCCGATTTCTCAACTTGCAATTTGTTACACGAAAATCACATACGTTACAGACATTAAAAGTATTTCAATTTTTTTCATGAAAATGGAATTCTCACGGAGAACCAGTTTTCATTAGAATAATACATATATGTATGAACATGCACCTATTCCCGTTTCTCCTTACACCTATATTCATGACGTCATTATAATTAAATTCCAGTAACGTCAATGTTCTCCTGCAACCTATGTTAAGATTTGTATGAGAATAATTGTATTATTATTTGCATAAAAATGCACACGTGTATTTTCCTGAAACAATGCATCACATGTACATGATAATTATGGCATTGTTACAATTACTGAGAAAATCGCTGTTTTAAAGTTTATGAGCACGGCATAGGTTGTCCTGGTCGACTCATTTAATTCATCCGGAAATGGGTGGCATTTCACGCATTTAGTAGAAATTAATCGAATAAAAATTCCATTGAAACCGTAGTCACTTCTCATAACATGAGTTATATTACAAAATAATAAGAATAATCTCATCTTCAAAATCCGTAAATATTTCAATTCTCCATGAAGGAATACCTCAACTCAGGGTTTAATCCAAAGCAGGTTATTATGTAGGCATGATTTGGCATGAAAGCAAAGCAATAGCAATTTCTAATAAATTTTTATTTGAAACAATGCCACAAACGAGCGTGGTATTTTTGGTAAAACTGTACTACGATGACTCAATACATATGCATATTATGTCTATGGCAAATCTCAATAGTTCTAGAAATATACATCTTCCAAGCAATTAATTCTTTTCCCACAAAGCCAACTTATGGTAGACTGAAGAAAATTGGCGAAAATTTCAAGGTCCTATTTGTCCATTATAACATACGGTTTTAATGTTGCATAAGATCATATAAAACGATTTATTATGATTCCTTTGTTTTTCCTAACCGTAATGCTCTGGAACAAAAACAATTAAAATTATGCAAGAAACTGCTGACCAGAACAACTTAAACACACTTCCATCCTTTCGTTGTATACTTCCACTTTTTAGTTACACTTTTTCGACCCAATAAAACATAAGGACAACATTAACCTATATTGAAATTAAATTTTACAAAATTTGCAGTAAACAGTGCCGCTTCAGACCCCAAATTTGGAGGTCCCGGACCCCATATTTTGGGGGGTCCTATTTATCAGCCACCTGATTGATCAATCGTCGTTTTTGGACCCCAAATTTGGGGTCCGCGGCCCCAAATATGGGTAACGGTCAATTTTACAGAAAATAAATTTTTGTAACAAAATCTGTTGAGGAGTACAACAACAATTAAAAATCAGATTTAGCAACTTCGTGAATTTAGGAACTTTTCAGCGCTGTGGTTTTTTTTTTCATCGAGTGGAAAAAAAGTAATGAAATTTTTAAAGCTAAAAATCGACTTTGGACCCCATTTTGGGGTCCGGGACCCCAAATTTGGGTCCACGGCAATGCGGGATTTAAATTGACCAATCAGGAGACATAGCCAATGACCCCAAAATAGGGTCCGGGACCCCAAATATTGCGGGTCTGAGCACTGAACTGACATGAATGCTTATGACGATTAGCAAACGCCGAACTAATACCATATTTTTACTAAGTACATACATATTTGAAAGGCCAAAAAAAAAAGTATTGTAACAAATAAATATCTCAA
>LJIJ01004111.1:0-16031 GCA_001718145.1 Orchesella cincta
TTGAAAGATTTGATATTGCAAACATGAAAAAAATATGATACGAAAAAACTTAGAAAGTCGAAAGTCAACTGATTTTAAATAAAGTTGCTGCTATCTATTTCAAAAGAATTTATTCGGTTAACCTTACCCGTCATCGGTAAAACATTTTTTGTTATGCTCCCGAGTACTAACGCGTTAGCTTCTGGAAATTGTGACTGCTTCACATTACCTAAAAAAAGTTGTGTTTCGTATTAAAAATAAGCGGTCAAGCTATTAGTGGAAGTGGCGATAATTTTTGCCATAAGCCGTGATGTATAGTGAGTGTCTGCGGTTTTAACATGGGACGTCCAATATAGCATACTATAAATATTTTACTACATGCTTAGAACTACCAAGGAAGTACTGGGCAGAAGTGGTACATGGTTCCGGCTCCAGGTTCTGAAGCAGACGAAAATCTTGGTCTCATCACGAACTTACTTCTAAGGATGTGTTTAATTGGCCAAGGGTAAACAATTACGTGTATTACAATAATTTATAATGCTCCAAACGCTATCAAATGTCAACTAAGTATTTACACTGATCATCTATTAATTATTCAGGGAGAATGAGTTGTTGACGATTGGTCCATGCAACTTTTCGGATTCCAACCAAGTCTTCAGGTTAGCATTGAGGACTTCAGGCCGATGCTATTGACAATGTTGATCCGAAAAATAAACGTTTCAGTTTTCGTCGCTCATCATCATTATGCGAGATATATTCGTTCAAACTACTTCCGAGACCTGTTTTAACTATCAGACTTCAATCTTCAATTCAATCTTTATTGTTATAACTTATAATTCATCATTATGATGGGGATATAAAAATAAATATGTGCATCTAGAAAAAACTGGGAATATCAGCATATAATATGATAAATTACGAATAAGTTCGCAAGCAAGGGGCAAGACAAGTCTTGCCCTTATCTGGTTCTTCTTAGAATATTTTTTGAATACTTGGAATGAAACAGTAGCTAACGAAACTTGCATATACATTCTACGGCTTGTTAAAAGTTGAAACAAATCCCATTGAAATCGGTTGTTCATCAAATGGAATTTCGGCCCTCAGCTTTGATTTACCGTGTAGGTACAAAGTTCTGATTTGTAATCCGCCATATTCACAGTTTCGTAAGAAAACTGCCATTAAAATTTCATCCGAGTAAATTCACGTTTAAACTAGCCAAAATGTCTCATTAATGGGTAAACAATGGCAGATTCTTCTGGAACACCGCCAGAAAGCCCTAGACGGTAGGTGTATGGTGCACTTTACAATGTTGATGAAATGTTATTATATAACTCATAATATAACTAAGTCAGCTTTTATTGAATTATTTAAAATTTGCCAGCACAAACCCATCAGGGTCGATTGGCTTGATAGATGATAGCCGCTTATCATTAGCAGCCAGTAGGGTTGTGGCGAAAGCCATTCAGCATGTCGCGACAAATAATGATAGGGAAGCGGTTAATAATAGCGAACGGAACAGCGTTAAGCAGAACGCTGAAGATGATACCCGTCAACCTGAGAAGCCATTGTGGCCGAAGAGTAGATGCAAATGGATGGAAGGATAGATCCAAGACTGAGGATTATCAAGAGAATGTACTATTTGGGGTCGTTGAAGGAAATGATTTTTCAGACAACCAAAATGATGCGTTTGAAAAATGGCTCCCAATGAACAACAAGTTGGTGTGCCTGTAGCAGGTGCGATGATCAATGTGTTGGAATTGGAAGGTAGCCGTGTGTCGGAAATTCAAGAGGACAATAATGCTTCACCCGGCATGTTTGCTGCCTTACTTGTTCCATATTCTGGAGACTTGCGTACGTTATAAGCAACAAGAATAGACTAATAATAAAAATATTATATTCATATGCAAAATGTTTGAGGAGCTTCTGATTGTTGACGGTGAATGCTACTTGCAGGAGAAAGTGTGGGATCAATATCCGAAGCGTCCAGTATGCAAGTTCTGGTTCCTGTACATCCCATTCCGGAAGAAAGTGAAGCAAAAATAGATGCAACGAAAGATTTAATTGAACAACATGTGATTCCTGTAAGCTGAAGTGATGGGATATTCTAATGCACAAAAAATTATGCAGGGGAATCACTCACTCAGGTCATGATTTTCCTTACATGATACTAGATTGAATCAACACTACCCGGAGGATTTGAAATACATCGGAATAATTCCAATTCTCACATTCAGATTATCCGAACCAAGCCAGCAGTAGGGAATGAATTGCCAAAACCCACCAGTTCCACATTTTCTATACCACAATCAGGAAATAATGAGACTGGTCAGGTCGCTGAAATGAAATACATTCAGGGGTATAATGCAACAAGGACAATAGGGGACAATGAGCAAGATCAGTTCAACAACGTCATTGATGAGATGGCGGCCGCTGTCGCTGCGGAAGCGTTATCCCTTCCATCCTTGTCGTTTATAGGAACTTACAATCCAATTTTCTTCTGTAACTGCTGCAGCCGGAATACCTTTATTTAGTTTACCATCTCAACCTGACGGAGGGAACAGATTTCAATCAAGTCCCCAGTCTAACAACATGGCCACACTACCTCCTGAAGTAGAATCTGAATTTACTATGCTTTATTAGCAGCTTTATTTGATGTTTTTTCGTGATAATGAAATGAACATGTTTTTACCCCTCCAATGCAGGTTAAAGATTACATTCTCGAACCCTGTCTGACATAAAGGCTCAGTTGGAGACAGTGAAGCGTCAGTTGAGACAACAAGGGCTGCTTCCGAATTAATTTGATATATTCAATAATTTTATTCCAAATTTTTGTGACGATCGATCCCTTGCATAAATGCTACATATAGTCAACAGTCAGCATCCCAATGAATCATTGACGAGTAGCTAGTCTTACTAGCACTTCCTAGCAGACATTTTTACATTTTACGACATTTCCGAAAGCATTGATCTTGAGAGGTAAAAACGTAGGTAGTAGCGGTAGTATTTTACACTATGATGCTTAATGTTTTGTAGAAGTGTAATTACAGTACAATAGCTGTGGCCCACAGCACTGTGGGTCATGATTGAATAATACATGTGCGATGGCAGGTCTTGGTGAATAGGTTACACAAGTTACGTATAATGTGATCTAATCATCTAATACATTACAATTATTCATCCGTGACTCTTAAGAACCCGACACTCAATACCGTCTTCTTGCAAATCGGTTTATTAGAAAATCGTCATAATTAAACAATCATTATTTCTAACTCTACATCACAGACTTGCTAATTTTAAAACACAATCATCGGTTAAAGTTGATTAACATATCCATTCATGCTCCAATAAAGTCAGTTGAGATTCAGATCATTGACATGCTATAACAATAATATGTACTTTTTTTAATCATTTCCAATTCCTGATATTTGACTTTTCTGCTACTGGTTTTTAAACGCTTGACATCAGTTTTCCACTTTAAATAATTAATACTTCCGCATCACCTACAGCCGGTAACTCTCACTCCACCTGGTTAAGTTATATCATGGAAGAATATATAGACACATGTATAATATAAATACTTACAATTGAGTTGGACTAGTATAATTTAAATGTAGAAATGCATTACAGTAAAATATGGAGTTCGGATTTAAATCCTTGATTTGTATTATTTTTAAAAATCATCAGTTCTGACTTTGTAAATATATAAGTCTTCGTTTGCATTTCCATTGCATTATTTGAAAAGTACATTTTCAACTAGAATGATTCTCTTGTAGAGCACTTGCTGACTAGCAAATACTTCGCTGGTATCATCTTCTCTAACACAACTTTCTTGTACTCACAACCTTTGGTACCACTTAAACATTGCTGCTTTTCTATTTTGCGACATGAACAATGGTGTAACGACACCCCTTTTCGGCGAAGTTTTCTTGTTATAAGCAGGAGCGAAACGATGAGGGCAATGCGCTAGTAAAACCCATTTTCGAAATTGAAATCTGGCAAGCCACAGATAAAAAAAAGCTGACTGGAACTTTCCCTTACTTTCAGCGTCCAGAGATGCACACTAAAAATAACAAAGAGAGAAATTTAAATTAAAGCCAAAACTTTTGAATTAAGGAGCCTATATCCTTAAGTCATTAACACTTACCTCATCTGCCCAAACTAAATGCAATAGCATTTCGGGAACTCTGGACATTGATGATATTCCATTTACGCGTTTTAAGATGAGATTGACCTGAATCTTTTTGCTGGCTTGGAGAATTATCCCAGTTTGTCTGTAATTCACAATGCACAATAAATGTTTCAATTTCTCACATTACCCCCCAGCACGTCAATCAGTTTGATCAATAAATTAACCTCAGACTTACAGGTTCTATATCTTAAAAATGTTTCGTGTTTTGACGATGAGGGACCAGTCCACTGTTCTCAATGTACTCTGCGTTTGCATCCAGAAAATGGGGCGTCGACATAGCTATTGGGGCACCTGTAAAAAAGTCAATAGTAGAGGATTCACCCATGGCCTCGCCCACCTCATCAGTAGCCCACAACCACTCCGATCCGACTAATCCCCTCATCTTGAAGAAATCGTAGCTCACACCCACTCACCAACTTATATCAAACCCAATCCTCCAGACATTTTCCAGATTTCGTATCTCACAGCCACTTTCAAGTTCATGCATACTCGTGCACACAGTTTTCTCAACTCACAGCCACCGTATAATCCAGCTCACCAGCCAAAGGTGATATTTATCTGCAGATTATTTAATCAACAAATAGTAATCCATAAGCAATTACCTACAAAACCAATGAGATTATCCTCAAAATGATGAACAATAACCATGTCCCATAACATCGTATACCATATGTCTCATATGCTAATTAGTAGAGATCATCCTATTTTCAATCGGTTTAAACCGTGTGATAATTGAATAACCAATGGGCATAGTCGGTTAGCGTAATGGAGAGTAATGTACCGTAGGTACGAGCTCTCTAATGTAGCGTAACGAAGGATTATGTCTACTCCTCTGTAATATTTATACATGAGAATAACATTATATTTTAAATATGACTCATATGAGAATGATGAAATATGTGCCTAACATTATTAGCACATTGTTTCAACTTGATCCTATACTGCAAAAGTTGATTTTAAGCACCTTTTCAACATACTTGATGATGTATGGAGGTATATGAAGGTATGGTAAAGCATGGGTGAATAAACTACTACATAAGTTGTTTTATAAAAATAATCATCCTAGTGTCATGTGAAATTATATAATATGGGAAGGCATGGGTGTATACTCTACTGTATAAGTTGATTTTACATAAGCACATATAAAAATCAACATTTCTGATATAATGTCAACACTACCATCACTGAGATTATGGACGTTATTAAAGTATATGAAAAAAACATGCTAAAAACGAATATATAGACAAAATCTGGTAATGGTTATATTAATTGTCTGTTTTTTTTTATTTTCAAAACACATTTAATTAAGTGCAGCTAAAGCCAAATTTAAAGACTCCTGAAGTTGAACCTTTGGAAAACCTTCAGATTTCCATAATTCTGCAAGATGAATTATAAGTCTGGGCGACTCACGAGCCATATTGAATGAAAAGAAAAGTCGTCTGGAATTCCATCCAGTTCGCTCTAAATTTAACATTTTTACGCCGCAAAAATCCTTCACTTGTATGCTCATCGAAAGATCCACTTCTCTGGATGTACTTGCTTCTACAGGTTGTTCCACCGATGGTTGCGTAACTATGATATTAAAACAAGTTTAGATTATCGTAATAGTTATTAATTTGCAAAGAGTAAATCTGCTTTTATTTTAATTCAATGCAGCCAATGCTAAATTCAAGCCCTCCTGCAGCTGTTTTTTTGATAAGGTTTTATATTTCCACATATCTATAAGCCAGTAAAGAATTACTACAAATCTTGGCTTACATAATGTGGATGGGTGCCATAGCATCCACCCAGGCACGTTAATATTACTACTGTATTGAGGCCAACGCTCGGGGGTAAGCATAAAGTCTTTCCATGCTAACCCGCTTCTGTTTATAAGCTCCAACCACCCACGCATCAAGATGAAATGATATGCATCTGGTGTAATAAGAACAGGGATTTTAAAGTCTTAGTTAAAATACTAGTATAAATGTATATGTTTTACCAATATACCTATGGTTTCATCAATCAAGAAACCCCCCAACGAAATACATGCTTGCATAAGCGCGTATTTCTTTCCCATGAGCGGATCGCAAATCCCCTTATGGGAGCATTTTTCAGTAAAGGGATTTCTGGTTCCTGCATCATAGTGTACTCCAGCTTTCAAGATCAAAGAATTATCTTCCCCTTGTTTTAGAAATGAAAATCCGGCGCAGCCGGAACGTGTCTGCTCAGAAAAACAGACATAGCCAGGATTTTCACGAGATGGGAAAAGACTCCCCCAACTGCTAACAGGCAACCTTTTAGTTGCTAGAAGTTTGAACAAAAAGTATGTGATCTCTTCTAGCGGATCACAGGAACCGGTATGTAAACACACTGTGGTTTTGACAGAACCATCAAAGGTTGAAAAGTGTACCCCATCAATAGGATGCCCATTTACTATTGGAGCACAGTGAAACCCGACACAATTATACGGGCGCGGACTAGAAAAATACCCCTGAATTTTTAAAACAAGAGCCCGCTCCTCTTTCAGCAAGGATGAATTGGATGAAAATGCCATGATGTCAAATCTTACTTCAAACGTTTAATGTACAAAATAATCATATACCTTTCGGCTTTTATACAACCCTATTTTGCATCATCGTACTTCCTAGTACGCAGAAATTCAAAATTGATTTTTCATACAACGAATGATGACAAAATTTTCAACCTTGAAGGACGATAATCTAAAGTTATACCAGAATTTTGCGGTTTTTAGATTTTAGGATTAAGAAAGGATAACTCAAGCATGGATTTTAATATAAAAGGAATGAGAGAATAGCATGTTACCTAAAGTAAATTAAAAAAAATTGGGGACGTAATTGTATATAATTTATTGCTTCATCTTCCATTGAGCATCACAGTCTGATACATATTTTAATAAGTATTCCAACTCATGTTTTAGCTTATGTAAGTGTGTAAATTCTCTTAAATTACACATCTGCTCTACGATAGCCCTCATAAGATTAAAACTGTCATGTACTATATCCAACTCCATTAACATTGTGGTTGATCCCCTATCCCTTCTTAGTTTCAACTTTGCCATTTCTGTCATCCAGACACGTAACTGCCCCGGATAGTTTTCACCAGTATCATGGCCGAATACACCACAATCTTCATCTTCTTCATCGGAATCTGATTCAAAATCCAGATTGTCCTGGTTGACATAACATTTTTCACAAGTGAACGCCATCCTGTTAAAAAATATAAAATTAATGGGTTTGTATGTTTCCTATAACGTAATTCAGAAACTTACTTTTGTTTTGCGGATGAATGTGATGATATTCCAGATATTGTGTTTGCGCAAGTTCGATTTACATTTAAAATATGATAATTTAAATCACAAGACTTGAGCTTTTTATATGTTTCGAGAAAAATAAAAATTAATCTGTAGGAAAATTTTAAAAAATCTGGTTCAATCGGGATTCGAACCCGAGACCTCTCGTACCCAAGACGAGAATCATACCGCTAGACCATTGAACCTTATTACCAGGGTCAATCTATCAAAACGTTTTATCTAGGATTAAGAATTTTTTATGGTCTACGGTTTTTAAATCATCGCAATTACAACGTACTTGCAATTAATTGAATCGCTTTAACAAAAAATGTACAACCTTCGAATATAATTAAATCACCTTTAATTACAATTGAATCACTTTTAATTAGAATTAAATCACTTTTAATTACAATTGAATCACTTTTAGTAACAAATGAATCACTTTTAATTACAATTGAATCACTTTTACCTACAATTGAATCACTTTTAATTACAAATGAACAACTTTTAATTACAAATGAACCAGTTTCGATTACGTTTGAATCTGGTTTGATTATGTTTGAACTAGTTTTAATAACGTTTTAATCTGTTTTGATAACGTTTAAACTAGTTTTGATTACGTTTTAGTCTGGTTTGATAATGTTGTAATCGGTTTTGATAACATTTAAACCAGTTTTGATTACGTTTTAATCACTTTTGATAACGTATGAATCTATTTTTGATTTAGTTTGAACTAGTTTGATTACGTTTTAATCTGTTTGAATAAGTTTAAAATTATTTTTCATAACGGTTTAACCGCTTATTATTACTTACCACTTTTATTTACAATAAAATTGAACTGAATATAAGTTTTTCATCATTTTTATATTTTTTGAATCTCAGTTTGAGAATCTGTACTCATACAGACGGACAAACCTTCACACGTCTAAAATCTCGTTTTGGACTCGCTGATACTTGTGAAGTCTAATATTATAAGATCTTGTAGGCAGATTGAACTGGTACCATAGATACGCAATTTATTGCATAAGCCCGACAGATTTTTTTTGATGAGAGTTCACTTATCCAGTGTACATCGGGTTGGGAAGAGTGATTAAAAAGCTCATCAAAAAGTGCAAAATGGCAACCTTACATTACGTAAAGCTTTCCACAAAAGCTAGAAACCCGACAAGAGGGAGTGCATATTCTGCTGGAATTGACCTAAAAAGGTATAGAATTTGTCAAATTTTTGAGTTCATATTATCTTTAATACTCCTTTTGTTTTTAGTGCCTACCCATATAAAATTTTGAAGCATGGATCGTGCTTGATTAAAACAGATTTACAAATTCAATTACCACCAGGAACATATGGTAGAATCGCGCCAAGATCAGGCTTAGCCTTACATAACCACATATGTGTGGGTGGTGGGGTGATAGACCCGGACTATCGCGGAAACCTCTGTGTTATTTTATATAATCACAGTGATGTGGACTTTCACATTGAGGAAGGAGACAGAGTTGCTCAACTCATAGCAGAAAAGTTTGAACACTTGGCCATTTGTGAGGCGTTGGTATGTGATAAATTTGGTATAAAAATGATGTCACCTTGCTAAAGTTGTAATTTTAATTTTTGTTGCGTAGTCGCTAGAAAAAACAGAACGAGGAAATCAAGGCCTTGGATCAACAGGTATGCAATAGCTGGAATAGATAAATTAACTACAAGAGGAGCTTAGTAAATCCAATTCATCATGTGTTATAAATTAACATCTGCGTCTAATAAAATAATACGGCTTTAAAATGTTCAATAAAACTTTATTATTTTTCATCTTGAAAGCTTAAACTGTCTTCATATAGCATTGTGAATTATTCCAGTGCAGGCTCACTTTTCAGCACGATAGGTATATTATAAATCAAAAAAATTATCTAAAAAACTCAATTTTTGTTTGATAAACATGGAAAAACTCGCAGTAATAAAACTGCAAAATATTCTTGAAACCAAAATTACAATAGCAATTAAACAAACATTTGCAAGAATTAGAGCGTACTTAATCGAGAGGTGTTGGATTATACAAAAACGAACACGCTTTCATATAAAACGAGAGCATAGGATGGCTGATATGCTAAAAACAAAAGTGCCATTCTGGAGAGAAAACGCACTGCAATTGGCAACCGAAGCTATTTTCCGTCGATTTAAACATAACGCCATTACAACAGACACACGTGAAATTCTACAAAATGAAATTATTGATGGAATATTCAGTAAGGAGCTGTATAGAGACCTCAAACGAGTTTACTACAAAAACATGCAGGGAATGTTTACGATGCTGTTTGATGAAGTGGACGAATGTTTCATTATTGTAAAAGATATTTTGCAAAAAGGTGAAGAAGCAGGATGGTTTAATGGAACAGTTGAAACAGGACCAAGTGAATTAATTCTCCATCAACGTGTTTCTAAATCTGCCCGTTTCGAGGAATAAGTAGTAAAAATAAATGCAAAATCCCTACTAGAGCGGAGGCGAACTTGAATCACATTTTACCATTAATATGGACAAGTAGAAGAAAAGGTAATGAAATAAATATTGATTTGTGAGTCTACACCCAAATAATACGAAGGATAGTATTTTACATTATGCAAACATTTTTTTTATTTCAGATTAGCGACTTCTAAAACATGTCAAAATAAAAAGTAAAACGTGTAATAAAGCAATCATTTCAAGTTATAGAGAAGAACATTATTGTTTCAAATTATTTACTTCATTTAAATGAAAATTATTTGCAAACTTTTATAACCAGGAGTGCAAAAGTGTCATGGTTCAATATATGTATATATATATATATAAAATACACGCGGGCATCTGTTGATCAAATGTCTGATTTCTAGTTGCTAGTTGCATAAAAAATATATAATACACATTATCGGCACACATGCAAAACAAACGTGTATGTACATTTTTAAAACAAAAGTTAACATAATACTACCAAAATACCATTAAGTACGCATTATACTATTATAATATGTAGAGTAGTTTATAATAATCTAATAAGTAATACGCGATACATTGTGTATAGTCAACCACCAGTGAGAAGAATTAAAAAGTCTCCTCATATAATGTCAAAAACATTCACGTAAAAGATACCAAAAGAATTATGCAACGTTTTAACCTTGCGTGATTTCTATCTTGAAACATCATTGGAAAAAACTAAAATCATACCAAAGCTTCATACAAATGGTATTAATACACAGCTATAATGATAGGAGCAAAAAAAGGGGAGGAAGTATAAGATAAAAAAACATCTTTGTGAATATTAATGGAAAGAATATAAAAGTTTAAAAAAATATACATACATAACCTGATTGCATAAGTAATATACTGCCAGTATAAACGTATCTTCCAGCTTAAATTGAAAACATGGTACACATGGCTTGACAAGGGAAAAAAATAAACTTCATTCAAAAAACTGGTATATCCATTCACTAAAATATTGGAAAGATACAAGTAATGTCTGGGAATGTAAAAAAACATTATTCTTGCTGCTGCATCATGGCAATGCATTTAGAGAGTACTCGTTCTCCATTTATGGATCGGGTGCGCTTATAGAATTTCCTCATCATTTTACGCATCATTTTAAACTGCTTACATTGAAGTACTGTGAGCCGCTCTGAAAAGATACAAAAATGTTAACAAAACTGGTTAAAGCTTGAAAAGAAATCCATAATATGTTTGAATGGAAAAACATGTATGAAAGTACATTAGTTGTATTATTACCACTGTTTGTTGTTTTGATTTGGGCCACTTTGCCATCAGAATTGCTCGATCTATCTGCACTTGATGGGGTTGAAAGAAGAGTAACAGCGTTTGAAGGGAAAAGCTCACTCGGACTTGGTGTTGCAATCTTATCAGCTGTTTTGTGAAGTTCCACGTGCTGATTTAGAGAATCCTGCACTGTTGATGTTATAGCTGGTGCAATCTGAATTATCGATGTATATTTGTTTTCAAGTTGTACAGAGGAATTTTTAGTAGATGGAGCAAGTGCACTGTTTGAACTTGTTGTAGCTGTGTTTGCAACATTGTAGTTACTCGCATCTTTAGACGTAGTTGCATGAGTTGATTTGATTGAGGTTTCTGTAGCATTGACTACCATCTCTAAATTCGTTTTGATTTTCTGTTTTATAGAATTGCAGAATTGAAGCGTCTACGCTAATTAGAGTGAGAGGTTTGTTCTTGGATTTAGTTGTATTTACAATGGTAGACTGATTTGCTCCTAAATCACGATTTTGTTCATATGAAAGTTCAAAAGTTTGAATATTTTCACGACTGGGTGCATTTGCTGGTTTTATATTGGAAGCGTTTCTTGTAATTGGAGCAGGAGGTTTGTTGTTTCTTCCAGAAGTGTTTCCAATGAAAGATTGATTTGAGCCAGTTTCACGACTTTTTTGTAATAAAACCACTGACGTTTGCGCAGTTTCACGATTGTTGGTATTTGTTGATTTTATATATGATGCATTTCCAGTAGTTGGAGGAGGAGGTTTGTGTTTCTTCCAGAAGTGTTTCCAATGAAAGATTGATTTGAGCCAGTTTCACGACTTTTTGTAATAAAACCACTGACGTTGCGCAGTTTCACGATTGTTGGCATTTGTTGATTTTATATATGATGCATTTCCAGTAGTTGGAGGAGGAGGTTTGTTGTTTCTTTCAGAAGTGTTTCCAGTGAAAGATTGATTTGAGCCAGTTTCACGACTTTTTTGTAATAAACCACTGACATTTGCGCAGTTTCACGATTGTTGGGTATTTGTTGATTTTATATATGATGCATTTCCAGTAGTTGGAGGAGGAGGTTTGTTGTTTCTTCCAGAAGTGTTTCCAATGAAAGATTGATTTGAGCCAGTTTCACGACTTTTTTGTAATAAAACCACTGACGTTTGCACATTTTCACGATTGTTGGTATTTGTTGGTTTTATATTTGATGCATTCCCAGTAGTTGGAGGAGTAGGTTTGTTGTTTCTTCCAGAAGAGTTTCCAATGAAAGATTGATTCGGGTTACTTAAGTTGACATCACGGCTTGTATAATAATTAGGGATTTTTGGTTTCACGTTTGGAGATTGCACTTTCACTGAACCATCACTTGGAGAGTAGTTAAGAGAATGTTCCATGGAGCTATTCCATATTGAATGATGTTTACTGTTCGGATAACTAGTATGGGTAGACACGGCTGAGTTTCCAGGATTAAGCTCAGCATAATGACCAATGTTTTTGTGTTCTAATCCAAGATTTTTGAATTGGGTTGAGGCAGCAATTTTATCAGTTGAAAGAAAATCAGTTCTGATAATACTTTTGTTCGAAATCTGTGGGGTTTCCAGTAGAGATACAGTTGTTTTCCGTGTGATAATGATGGGCTCACTTTTTCGGGAGGATGTAGGATAATTTTTCGCTATAAATATAAATAAAAAGAACCATTATTTTCTGATGCCATTCTCCATTTCATCTGAACATACAAGTATGATCTCAGAAAAAGTATATGAAACTTACATGTTGGACATCTAGATACTTTCCTAGTTTTAGTAAGGTATGCTTCTTGCCCCAGATTCTGTCTGAGACAAACAGGACCATCTTTCGTTTCATAAAATATGCACTTTCCTTCAGTGCAAATTGCACAATTATCGCTAATTATGCATGCTTTTGTGAATTGGGCTACCCCAAAGAGTAACAACACGAGCAAAAACTTTTTCATGATTATTTTTGTCACTTTCTTGATTTTTAAAACTCAAGTTAAAGTTACGTTTTCCAGCTTGTGAATGCAAATGTCGTTCTGCTTTTGGTAAGGATCAAAAATCGTATGCTCTAGTTTGTGAAGCAAAGCTACGAGTAAAAAATAAGGTACATGAGTAACACATGCGTTTCAACCAGTTAATAACTGCCAAAGTCACCCCATTTTTAGTCAGGATTGAAAGTTGGGGTGCATATTAATAAAAATATGAGAAGTAAGATTCTGACTAGTAGAGCGAGAGCTTTGCATCTAGTCATTTTAAATGGTTGTGTGTGGTCCATATTTTCAGCTGCAGAGGAAAGTTGCATAAACATTCTTGAAAGAGTCATCGTAATGTGCACAATTATCACGAGAAAATGTTATGAGTTTCAGCTATTTCGTAGGATTAAAGAATAAATGTGTTTTAGTAGGTACAGCCGGCTCCAAAGCACAATTACATGGACATCATTTATATTTTTGAAGTTCTTGAATTTGTTTATATAATGAAGACCGACTTTTTGTAATGCTCGAAATTGCTTGTCAGGAGCAATAATATTCTTCTGTCATGCTGTATTGCAAGAATTTGATCTCAATCTTTCTCATAAAAAATACGTCATGTAAACAAATATTGTGCAGTGCCGTGTCTGAGATTTTCACTTTCTTGAGAAGATGTGCTTATTCATCATTTTATCGCTGAGGTACATCGAAATAAGACTTGCAATTGTGAGTACAAATTACATTTTATGTACTACACTTCTAGGAAACTCGGTGTGCTTTTCATGTATGAATATTAAGTTCATTATACTTTATTTTATCTGATAATCCTCTTCATGTTTCATTTTATAATTGTAGAAAAAAAGAGGGGAACAAGATTCTTCACAAGAGTGACAAATCCATTCTTACATCATTCTAAATGGGTATGCTACGATTTCATTTCTTACATACGAAAACTCGTCATAACTGTCATCTGAGAATATTAAAAATGTTTTTGCTCTAATTTTCTTTGAGTTGTGGAGTGATCCCTGGATATTAAAGGATTTCTCATAGCATTAGATTACCAAAAAAATATGTTCTAGCATTCTTACATTTGAAGTAAGGTTATATTGAGTATGGCTCATTTTGTGATGTGTTTTTTATGTGGTGGATTTAATAGGTTATGGCTACAAACCCTGTACATTATCCTTATAAATTGAAATTCTTATGTGCTAAGAGTAAGACTGACACCTTAACTTATATTATACAATACATATTATGGTTAACAAAAAGGTGACGTCTGGTGATAATGTTGTCATAAAATCGTATACACATTGCTGAGCTCGTATCTGGGGTACATTACACTCCTTTCGCCAACTATGTCCAGTGCTAATGGATATATACGTATAATTATCAAGTAAGTAGTTGCTTATTAACTATAATACGAGAATATATCTCGCATTTTATGCTTGTTTCTCTTGATAATATTAATTATTATTAAGATTCAGATTAAAATACATTTTCATGCAAACCAAGATTTTTGATGATGATCTTTCTGTAACGTATGTCTCATTTTGTGATGTGTTTTTTATATGTGGTGGATTTAAGAGGTTATAGCTAGAAACCCCTGTACATTTAACCTTATAAAATGAAATTCTTATGTGCAAAGAGTAAGACTGACATCTTAACTTATATTATACAATACATATTATGGTAATAAGGTGACGTGTGGTGATAATATTGTCATAAAATCGTATACACATTGCTAAGCTCGTATTTGGGGTACATTTCACTCCATTCACCAACTAGGTCCAGTGGTTATGGATATATGCGTATAATAATTATCAAGGTAGTAGTAGCTTATTAACTATAATCCGAGAATATCTCTCGCATTTTATGCTTGTATCTCTTGATAATATTAATTATTATTAAGATTCAGATTAAAATACATTTTCATGCAAACCAAGATTTTTGATGATGATCTTTCTGTTAAGTATTTTATGCCATCTGTAGTTTACCTTTGATGATAGCTGGATTATGTAGTTAAGAACATTTTACTGTATGAATGTCTGTGAGCTCAGGATCACATTACACATTTTGAGCATTGTTTGACGACCTCCATAGAATCAGTAATGTCTATAATTGTATATATTAAACTAATATGTTAATGGGTTTAATTTAAGAAATACATTCATACTATTATATTGGCACATGTTTTTAATGCATGATATGTAATGCTTATATCTCAAAGATTTATCAGTAGAGGATATATCCATGGCTTACCATACCTTCATATAATTTTATATTTTACAACGTTCAGAAATCATGTTTAAATGCTAATAAGGTTAGACACATTTATTTATTTAAAATGGATTCATGTAATTCTCATGAATAAATATTACAGATGATAAATACATGATTCTTCGTTACGCTTCGTTACCTACCTACGGTACATTACTCTCCATTACACTAACCGACTATGCCCATTGGTTAATTATCATACAGCTTGAATGATTGATGATCTCTACTAATTATCATATGCTATATATCTCATGATAAATGGTATTATGGGGCATGGCTATTGTTCACATTTTGGGGATAATCTCATGATGTTGATTAATTAATCTGCAGATTAATATCACCTTTGGTTGGTGAGCTGGATTATACGGTGGCTGTGAGTTGAGCAAAGTGTGTGCACCAGTATGCATGAACTTGAAAGTGGCTGTGAGATACGAAATCTGGAAATTGTCTGGAGGATTGGGTTTGATATAAGCTGGTGAGTGGGTGTGAGCTACGATTTCTTCAAGATCAGGGGATTAGGAGTGAGTGTGGGCCTACGGATGAGGTGAGTGAGGCCATGGGTGAATCCTCTACTGT
>LJIJ01004112.1:0-7500 GCA_001718145.1 Orchesella cincta
GCGCGCTCGGTTGTGGTTTTAGGGTAGTAAGTACTGATGGTAAGGCAGGGTAACTTGAACTGGTCGCTCGTTTTCCACTGGATCGTAAAGCTGCATCATCAAACGTCTTGATTGTTTGTTTTTTGCTTGATGTCATAACCAACAGTGTTTTAAAAAATGCCCGACAAAAACGGCAATGCAAAAAGTGTTATTAAATTCTTGCATTCTTATTTTGACGTGCGGAATCGAATGGTGTGCTCAGTTTTTTCTATCATGCCAAATACCGGATTTATGGCGTCTTGAATAAAAAACAGAAAATAATTTTTATAAATAAATTCATGACGTTCAGAAACATTTATTATTGTAATACTATCTTACTCTTAAATGTAACTTGTGTAGAAAATTTGAGGAAATTTGATTAAAAGCTTTGGTCAAAAAACGAGAAAAACTGAAAAATTAGACCCATGTTAGCCTCGCTGTATTTCAGACTCTACTCATAAGGCGGAAGATGTTAACATGTCAAAATACTCTGCAGACATTTTTACTATAAACGTAAGCAAGTAACGGAAAAATTCGTAATGCCCAATTTTTTTAAACAGGCCTAAAGAATTATGCAGTTTTCATTTCATGCTTTTCCATTTAAAATACCATTAACTCAAATTGTAAAAAATCGACATAATCTTTTAGGTCTGCTTTTTTTTAGTTTCACGTCAATGGTATACTTCCGTAATGTCTCAATAGCCTCGGGTGATTGTTTCCTGCAAGAGACAGATTGAAAGGGAAAGGTTCGACTTTGACCTTCGAACCAAAGATGCATTTCCCCCTTTTCTTTGTTCCATCAATATCTTTAGGCCATATTAACAACCCCTTTGGGAAGCAAGAGTTTTTTAGTTGCATTTATTAAAGATATGCATTGGCATACATCCTGCCAAACTTGTGTAAGACGATTGGAGAATCTGGCCAGCGTTCTACACACACTTCAACAATTTTCTCCCATACTTTGTATCGTCTGTAATCGAGGTGGGGATAAGGTATTGTAAGCTCTTTCAGCCTTGGAACCACATGTCCTACTGTTATTCGGGTTGAACACCTATTAAATAATGTCGTTAGTTCACTGCTGATCAAAAGGTCCCAATGGGAATGTCCAAAATAAGAGTCTCGAGAGTACGGCTACAATTTTCAATGAAGGTTATCACGTCCTCTAAGTTGAACGGGGCTGCGCGTCGCTCCCACTCCCAGTCAGGCTTCAGTGATAGCCATTTCAGTGCAGGTGTTTTACTGAGAACAAGAAACTCCCAAGTGAGATTGCAGATTTTTAGCTTTTTCAGGTTTCCACATGCAGACTCCAATGTGGGTAGCTATAGAAAATGATTCACCACCTGGAAGGGAACGCTTGTCTTCCGGATCGAGGTAATCAAATATATTTTATGCTTGGCTAAGGTGCATCCCGTACAAAAGCTGTGGATTATGATTACAGTTAGAATGAATGTTTCAGCAATATTTCAAATCGCAATGAAAGGTACGAAACCAAAATTATCTTATTACAAATTCGCCTAATTTTTGAAAGAACATTATTAACAAGATTATGATAATAAAGCTGATGATAGAGTTAAACGGTGAAACGTTCACCGTGAAATATAGACAAAATATTCTGGAAATATAACTTCACAGTTCAAAGTTATACATAAACATTGATATAATTTATTTTGGTTATGAACTCTCACTTTGCATTTTACAGAGATAAATAATTTACTTTACAGAATACATGATTCATTAAAATTTATGAGCAATTGTGAACACTTCTCTTCTACAGTCAAGCAAGAGACGCAGTAATTTTGTAAGATTAATTCGATTTCAATATGTCTGTCATCTTTCTTCAATCTAATGTTAGAGCCTGTCACGTCGAATCTCCTCGAGAAACAAGAAATATGTTCCCATCTGGCTTTTCCCCCATAGCTGACAGATAAAGTCTGGAGACTTGGACAAGTCGACCAAAATCCTAACCCTGTCGACCCAACTGCTGAACCATTACTTTTCGTTTATTTTCTCCGAGAGCAGCCAATCGTTGAAAAATGGCAGCTCTGTCTCCACGAGCAGCCCTCAATGTCGAAGAAAGGTCACTTATCTCAATTTCCAGCTGTTCCATCTGAGACACAGCTTCATAATCTTCTTCAGCCTCCGGGATCAATCTGTCCATAAGCCGCAAAAGCAACTTTTTTCTTTTAGGTCATCCGTCGTCATTTGCTCAAAAGCGAAGCCAATTGGTCCTTTCAGTGCAACAATTTCATCTGCATTTTGGTTGCTGTCGTTCCAAACTTCGCTTGGCTTCATTATCCGCATTCTGATTTCGGTTTAAAGTGATATGCGCGGGTCAAATTTATGGGGCCTGAAGTCAATTAACTTGAGAGTTTTCAAACCAGGAAGCTTGACCAGGAAGTTCTTTAGACCGACTTCGCTCGTACTGTCGACGGGGTAACGTATGTGTGAGCGATTTCAAACCAACCTTGGAGCGAAAACTGCCTGCTGGCCATTGGTGGCTCTAATTGGGTTAGTTCGCTGTTGATCACTTCCCACGGCTTATTCATTATGAATTTCAAGAGTGTTGTTCACACTTTCCGAATGACGGTTATCAAGTCCTCCAATGGAAAGGAACTTCTCTGTTACAACGGCTCATCAAAAAACGCGCTATCCTCGTAAATTCACAGTAAGGCTGTCGGAAGCGCAGGGTTTCAAAATGAGGATAAGAACTCACGACAGCGATGATGCCTGGATCAACTAGCTCATTTCAGCTTGCTAAAGGCAACCTCGAGGTAGTGGCGACTAGAGCACGTTTACACCTTGGATGGTCCATGAGTTTCGTATTGAATAACGACGCTCCAATGGAATACGAAGTGATTTACGTGTGGCTTATTGCCTCTTATGCTGACCAACTGGTGCGATTGGACCTAAATACTCCGCCGCTTCCGTTTCCACCTCTTCAGGCAAGCCACGAATACACTCATGCCTTTCCAGGTGGTAAAACGTGCTCTATCGCCACTACCTCTGAGGTTGCCTTTAGCAAGCTGAAAGAGCTAGTTATCCATCATCATCGCTGTCGTGAGTTTCTTATCCTCAGTGAAACCCCTGCGCTTCGACAGCTTACTGTGAATTTAGAGGATAGCGCGTTTGATGAGCGTGTAACAGAAGAAGTTCCTTTCCAATTGGAGGACTTGATAACCGTCATCGGCAAATGTAACAACACTCTTGAAACTTTCATAATGAATAAGCCGTGGGAAGTGATCAACAGCGAACTAACCCAATTAGAGCCACCAATGGCAGCAGGAGTTTTCGCTCCAAGGTTGAAATCGCTCACAATACGTTACCCCGTCGACAGTACGAGCGAAGTCGGTCTAAAGAACTTCCTGGTCAAGCTTCCTGGTTTGAAAACTCTCAAGTTAATTGACTTCAGGCCCCATAAATTTGACCGGCATATCACTTTAAACCGAAATCAGAATGGTGATAATGAAGCCAAGGAAGTTTGGAACGACAGCAACCAAAATGCAGATGAAATTGTTGCACTGAAAGACCAATTGGCTTCGCTTTTTGAGCAAATGACGACGGATGACCTAAAGAAAAAAGTTGCTTTTGCGGCTATGGACAGATTGATCCCGGAGGCTGAAGAAGATTATGAAGCTGTGTCTCAGATGGAACAGCTGGAAATTGAGATAAGTGACCTTTCTTCGACATTGAGGGCTGCTCGTGGAGACAGAGCTGCCATTTTTCAACGATTGGCTGCTCTCGGAGAAAATAAACGAAAAGTAATGGTTCAGCAGTTGGTCGACAGGGTAGGATTTTGGTCGACTTGTCCAAGTCTCCAGACTTTATCTGTCAGCTATGGGGAAAAGCCAGATGGGAACATATTTCTTGTTTCTCGAGGAGATTCGACGTGACAGGCTCTACAACAGTTAGATTGAAGAAAGATGACAGACATATTGAAATCGAATTAATCTTACAAAATTACTGGTCTCTTGCTTGACTGTAGAAGAAGTGTTCACAATTGCTCATAAATTTTTAATGAATCATGTATTCTGTAAAGTAAATTATTTATCTCTGTAAAATGCAAAGTGAGAGTTCATAACCAAAATAAATTATATCAATGTTTATGTATAACTTTGAACTGTGAAGTTATATTTCCAGAATATTTTGTCTATATTTCACGGTGAACGTTTCACCGTTTAACTCTATCATCAGCTTTATTATCATAATCTTGTTAATAATGTTCTTTCAAAAATTAGGCGAATTTGTAATAAGATAATTTTGGTTTCGTACCTTTCATTGCGATTTGAAATATTGCTGAAACATTCATTCTAACTGTAATCATAATCCACAGCTTTTGTACGGGATGCACCTTAGCCAAGCATAAAATATATTTGATTACCTCGATCCGGAAGACAAGCGTTCCCTTCCAGGTGGTGAATCATTTTCTATAGCTACCACATTGGAGTCTGCATGTGGAAACCTGAAAAAGCTCAAAATCTGCAATCGCACTAGGGAGTTTCTTGTTCTCAGTAAAACAACCTGCACTCAAATGGCTATCACTGAAGCCTGACTGGGAGTGGGAGCGACGCGCAGCGCCGTTCAACTTAGAGGACGTGATAACCTTCATTGAAAATTGTAGCCGTACTCTCGAGACTCTTATTTTGGACATCCCATGGGACCTTTTGATCAGCAGTGAACTAACCGACAATTATTTAATAGGTGTTCAACCCCGAATAACAGTAGGACATGTGGTTCCAAGGCTGAAAGAGCTTACAATACCTTATCCCCACCTCGATACTAGACGATACAAAGTATGGGAGAAAATTGTTTGAAGTGTGTGTAGAACGCTGGCCAGATTCTCCAATCGTCTTACACAAGTTTGGCAGGATGTATGCCAATGCATATCTTTAATAAATGCAACTAAAAAACTCTTGCTTCCCAAAGGGGTTGTTAATATGGCTAAAGATATTGATGGAACAAAGAAAAGGGGGAAATGCATCTTTGGTTCGAAGGTCAAAGTCGAACCTTTCCCTTTCAATCTGTCTCTTGCAGGAAACAATCACCCGAGGCTATTGAGACATTACGGAAGTATACCATTGACGTGAAACTAAAAAAAAGCAGACCTAAAAGATTATGTCGATTTTTTACAATTGAGTTAATGTATTTTAAATGGAAAAGCATGAAATGAAAACTGCATAATTCTTTAGGCCTGTTTAAAAAAATTGGGCATTACGAATTTTTCCGTTACTTGCTTACGTTTATAGTAAAATGTCTGCAGAGTATTTTGACATGTTAACATCTTCCGCCTTATGAGTAGAGTCTGAAATACAGCGAGGCTAACATGGGTCTAATTTTTCAGTTTTTCTCGTTTTTTGACCAAAGCTTTTAATCAAATTTCCTCAAATTTTCTACACAAGTTACATTTAAGAGGTAAGATAGTATTACAATAATAAATGTTTCTGAACGTCATGAATTTATTTTATAAAAATTATTTTCTGTTTTTTATTCAAGACGCCATAAATCCAGTATTTGGCATGATAGAAAAAAACTGAGCACACCATTCGATTCCGCACGTCAAAATCTATATGCAAGCACAAAATTTAAATAACACTTTTTGCATTGCCGTTTTTGGGGCATTTTAAAACACTGTGGGTTATGACATCAAGAAAAAACAAACAATCAAGAGTTTGATTGATGAGCTTCGATCCAGTGGAAACGAGCGACCAGTTCAAGTACCTGCTTACCATCAGTACTACTACCCTAAACCACAACCGGCGCGCATTCGCTCCTCTAGCTTGAACTCTGTGGCGTCCTCTGACTCCTTTGCTACTGCGAAGTCATTCTAGAGCATTGCGGCGTCAGCAGCATCCTCGTCACCTTTTTATATGGTAATGGAACTGTTTCAGAAGATTCTCGTGGTATATTTTTTGGCTATCAACAGCAACCAAAATAGAGATTTAACTTCTAAATCTAGTCTGCTTCTGAATTACTCAAGCACGGTCTCCCAAATCATTTCGGATTAATTCAACTAGTTGTTTATTTTGTATTATAGTTATTTATCAATGTTTATCTTTTTTCTCATGTCTTGATTGACTACACGACGCCATTCTCACCAAAATCCATCATCATTGAAAAGCAAATGGAGGTGAAACTACTTTCTTTTTATTATCTATCCAACTCGATTCGTAAGAAAAGGTAGATTGAAGGCAATCTAACCATTTTTCATTTCTACATATTTGATAATTGAGTCGAAAACGAAAAACAGTACAGTAAATTAAATGCAATCTGTTAATGCGACGAAGAACAGGAAATAAATTGAATGTGGTGCAGGATGATACATTTAAAAATTAAGCAACAGAGAGTATCAAAAACAATAAAACACGACCAAAAAAACTTTTTCATTACTTTATTTACCTCATTATCATCATCATCATGTCCTTCTTCAACATCATATACATTGTGGTCGTTTATAAGCAAATGCTTGTTGTTGATCCACTTGAAGAAATTTAAGGTTTTGGCAGTTCGTCTCAACTTCATTTGCTTCTGCAGTTTCCTAGGAGTCGGCTTACTAATTGAGCTGTGTTTCACCGTCGGTTGGATGTGCATTGCGGTCATTGTGCTTGTTTGCGGTCCGGTGTTTTTACTTGGAAGTCATTCTATCGTAGCGAGACCGAGCTCTGCTGCTAAAAATTCAGTTACAACTTTTGAAGGAAAAGGTCGCTTCCGAATTGTTATGGTGTGGGATTAAAATTCGGAGATTGTTTGGAGGAGGACATACGGACAACGGAGAGAAGGAGAAAAATTTCTGGGACAGGGGTGAGTTACCGCAAAGTTTTAGAGGTGAACTTAAGTTGAAGTGTCGACTGGTATCACGCATGTGAATTTTTATTTGATTTTTGTTATTCTATGTTGTGTTTGGTTTGCTGAATTTTTTTTTGTCGGATTTATTCAAGATTTTGAGACAGGTGCTGTGAGGTTTGTTTTTATCATGGCGTGTTCGGTTCCGCTTTAACCATCTGAGGACAAGGAGAAGTCTTTCTTTACGATAACTATGATGTCAAATAGTAACGCCCGTAAGGACGACCCCAATCAAATTGTCACACGGCTTGGATAGATGAGATAATACCGGACCTTTTGGCTCCGAATATGAAACAGAAAGTGTTTAAGCGGATTGTTGCAAAGATTTTGAACTGGATCAAAGATTCGAAGGAGCCGGATGTCTGAAGAAACGAAAAGCATGGAGGTGATGGCTTTCGAATGTGATCAGCAGAGCCAAGCCAAACCGGGATTGAAGTCACTGAAGAAGTGTCACAGTTCATCCAAATACTTTTGATACTGAGAATCACATGTTTCGAGCTGTGCATGAGGTATCAAAAGTATGGCATTTCATGGTATTGGCATTTCAGATGGGAGGCGAGGATTCTCAACTTTCTAATTTCAAAACGGTAGGTGAAATAAATTATAAATCGTGCCCGACATAATTATCTCTCTTGTGTTCTTGTA
>LJIJ01004112.1:12500-16016 GCA_001718145.1 Orchesella cincta
TGAGTTTAATCGACCAATGTATTCTAGTGCATATATCTTTAAAAGATTCCAACTGGCAAAATTCTTGCTTGCCAAGGGGTTGTTAATTTGGCGTAAAGATATTAAAGGAACAAAGAAAAGGGAGGCATACGATCGTTGGGTAGAAGCAGCCATGAAAAATCTAAGCACACTTCCATTTCGGTGAGCAGTATGCTTACAAAACTAGGTATAAATGAAGTTAAGAATGTGGGTAACTAACTTGCTACCTTTTCCATTCAATCTGTTTTGCAAAAAACAGTCACCCGAGGCTATTGAGACATTATTGGGAACTACACCATCGACGTGAACGAACTGATTAATCTGTTAAGCCAAATGTTGCCTTCAGCTGGTGAAGATATGATTACGACATCAAGGGAAAACGAGAAATCAAGAATTTGACTAATGAGCTTAGACCCAGTGGAAGCACACTACTCTAGTGTTCACAGCTTGAAGTCTGTGGTGTCATCTGACTTCTATGTCACTGCGAAGTCATTCTGGAGCATTGCTACGTCAGCGTCAGAAGGAAGGTCAGTTATCGGCTGGTGATGCGGATTCTGAATAGCTGGACTTACACACTATTTAATTGTTAACTCTGCTTAGTTTTAGTATTCAGTGCAAAACGTATAATTTATTTCCGTTTCTTCTCTTAATGCACATTATGAGTTTTTTAGTATTGATTGTAATAAGTGTCTGATTTATTTGGGGACATTGAGATACTGTCAGCCTGAAGCGTTGTAACAATTTAAAAGCATATTTTCCATTCAAAAAATATTATCGATGTTATGTTATGATAAATTTGATAAATCAGTTCAGTTAAGGAAATTATGTAATTTTTGGGAATAAAATGATTGAGCTACAAATGCATATGTGTATAAATGTGTAGTTATTTTAATGTAAAAACTCTTTCATGAACATCCAAAATTCAAGCAGTATCAATATCATACAAATACACTAAAATCATATATTGATTACGTGGCTGAAAGCTTGTTGTCTGCCTGTCCGTCCATCCGCATTCTTCTGACCATTTAGGCAACATTTAGAAACTCTAGGTGCTAATTCACAAGGGCATTCCATGGAATACTTTCAGCGGAATCGATCGCGTGCTTCGCAAGTTATTCACGCGAAAAGATCATCAGATTTGTCAGAAAATGAGTATTTAGGGGTAAATTGATATGCTGAATTCAGTTCTGTCATCATAATGACAAAAATGTTGTTATGATTGAACAGAGCAGCCCAAGTTCCATTACGTATTTGAAATGAAAAAAAATGGTTTGCATGAAAGGGATTTATTTATTTGTTTACAAGTATTCATGACATTCAAAAGATTAAATGTGTGACTGGTTACCTTGACTTCTAAATGACTTCTGCTTCTGAATTACTCAAAGCACGCACCCCCGAGTCATTTCAGAATAATTCAAATAGTTGTTTACTTTTTATTATAATTTTTTTGGTCATGATTGACTACACCACATCATTCTCATTAATATCCATTATCAATGAAAAGCAAACCAAGGTGAAACCACTTTATTTTTATTGTCCATCACCCATGAAACTAGATTTGTAACGAGAGGGAGCTTGAAAAGAAATCAGATTTAAACAATTTTTATTGCTATATATTTGATAACTGAATCCCAAAAATAGAGGGATAGCATATCTATTTATAACTTTTTGTAATAGGAAATTCATTTATTAGGCGAATTGAACATACAATATCATCCCACATATAAAGGGCATTAATAAGCCAACTTTTTGGTTTGTCACTCAAAAAAGGAATTTGAGCTCACCCATTTCATTACTTAACATTGTCGCTTTTCATATTCCTCCAATATTTTGATCGCTTAAACGCATTTTTGTAGGTGTAATCCTTTTAATAACCAATTTTTATTATCAGTTGTGAATGCACATTGCATTCTTAGTAATCAAATTGGATAACTTTTATGAATTTTTAAGTTCTTCTTCGAAGTCATCAACATCGAGATCCTTATTATGTAAAATGGAAAAGTATGCGTGTAATAATAACGCGTTGACTTGTGATTAGTGATGAGGTTGTAGTGCGGTGTGTCATCTGTCTATCGTAAGTACCTCCACGTTGCCCCACTACAAAAGGGAGGCTTGCTCATGATCTGATAATCAATCCATCCTCTGTTTTACAGGCATTTCAACGACTCTCCTAATCCGATTATTCAATCAACCAAAATTAGCAACAAAATGAATCACGTAAGTTTTCAGCTTATGGGACTATTTGAAAGCTAGTTTTTGGATTTTTTTGCAATATGATTTTAATAAAAATATTGTATATTTTTCAGTTCGTTGTCATTGCTGTTATCTTTGGAGTTGCTGCTGCTGCTCAGGAGTTCCGATCCACTCGCCACGATCCACTATCAACTTATTAGTGAAGTCACTCTTCAAGTTAGTTTCTAAATTTACTAAATTCGAAAAAATCATACTGGGAATTTATTGTATTTCGTTTGAAGTCCTGCGATTGTTATGATTCATGCAGTTTTTAAAAATTAGTACACACTAAATCACTCTGTACATAACTATCAACATAATGTATGATTTATGAGTTGAGCAGAGGTCTCCCCAATATGATTCTGGATAAGAAACAATTTTGCCGATTTGTCAAATTATAATAACATAGCATTCAAATAGTATCAAAATATGGGTGAAACACAGTAACTGTATTTCAACTCGAAATCTAATGAGCTCGATTTAAAATATGCAAATTAAAATTGCTGTTGGTTCACACATCTTATTACAGAAGAAAGTTTTATTATAAAAATTAAATTCGTTTTTATCCAATTCCATTGAAATTTCTAAAATATCCATGGATATGAAAAAAGTAAAATCTGAGGTTAAATAAAGTAAGCCTTAACTAAAGTTTGCACATTCATGCCAAATACTTTTTGTCTCTGATTTGGCTGAAAATTTGCAGGATAATAGCTTTTTATGCGTAGATTACGAATCTGTAATCAGATGATCGGTTTAGCGATTTTTCGATTTCTAAACAGCGGGAATTTTCAGTTTTCAAGGTTTTCCCACCGTTTTTGCCTCTGGACGGCGCCATAATCGCTAACCCAATCATCTGATTGCAGATTCATAATCTACGCATTAAAATCTATTATCCTGCAAATTTTCAGCCAAATCAGAGACAAAAAGTATTTGGCATGAATGTGCAAACTTTAGTTAAGGCTTACTTTACACAACACCACATTCAACGATTAAAAAGCAACAACCAAAGTTTTTTTCATTCAAAAAATCATTCATATTCAAAAGATTGAGAGACATATCATGCATGTATTTTTTACATATTAAAACTATATTAGTTAAGGTAACTATTTCAGGATTGCCTTGTAAAACTTAAAATTGAGGTAAATTAAATACATCATGTATTGGGAATAGTAAGGAAATTGTGCAGAATCGTTAACAATTACTTATTTAGCAGAATAATAAACAAGACGCCATGACAATATTTGTCAGCAAAATGGCGACACAAAA
>LJIJ01004113.1:0-16015 GCA_001718145.1 Orchesella cincta
CGTGTAAATTCACTTTTTCAACAATAGCAACAACCTTGCTAGCGAAAAGTACGTGATGTCCATCCGTTATATGTGTGCTGAAATTTGTGAAAGGCAAAGAAAACAGAAAATATGGATATTAAACATTCTTATCATCACAAAAGCAACTTGTTTGTTATGCTTTTCTTGGTTCAGCTCAGTGTGAGAACCTTTTTTTCAAGCTCTCGATCAAACCAAAACCACTCTACTTCCATTATGTGTGAATGATGCCTATGTTTTTTGCAGAAAAGAGTGCAACGACTTGGGTACACATTGGGTTTAAGAAAAAGTCCAATAACATCAGGATGGTGCAGGCATGCATGCATTCTATCACACCAGAAGAACACCACTACCAAATATGATATGGTGTGCTATTCACTCTCGTCTCGCTGCCACAATCATGATCATTACATATCATCATCATCATCCACTCACACATCGCATCGCATCTAAACCAACAGCATCAACAATGATGGTCTTCAATCGGGCCAAAAGAGCAACCTAATAGAAGCTTAATGAAAGCTTGTTTTACACAACTTAGGAGTTTAAGCTCTTCTTTCCCATTATACGTTGCGCTGCGATATAACTAACGCGAATTAAGGCGGAGATTAGTGTGTCGGAAGCTTTTCTGTGCTGATCATTCTACACGAGAGAAAAGCGGGTCTGACGTCGACAACAAAAAAATGAAGTGTTTGTAGATTGGATGGACGATAGTGAGGCTAGCCTGGGCATGGATATGGAAGCATTTCATTTGATTACACATCGAAAAACTTATTATAAAATGAAAAAGAGCAATGCTTAAATAAAACGCAACAGCTCCCTTTTTAAAGCCCGATTAAAAAGCTGAAAAAGAGCAGTAAATGGTCTCAATCTTTTGAGGTCAAAAAAAATTAGCATCATAGATGATTTGGAGGAGAGTGGAGAACAACTTTTACAATGGGATGATAGAGATTGACTTGACTTGAATAGAAAAAGTATATCTGCCTTGTAATTGCAAAATTTTATGTCAATAGTAAAAAAGGAATGAGGAAGCAGATCATTTTATGTGTTACGAAATGACGAGCGACGGAAGGAAGGAAGAACAACGGAAGGGAAGGAAAGGGTTTGACTCGAGTACTACTTTATTCATTATGATTATTACTTTTTTTACAATCAAATCACGTGTTAAGACTCATTTGGCCAAGTTGTAAACGTGATTAGTTTGCTGTGTGTACCTTGGTAATTGTGCAATAAATTGCATAGTTTACAGCTCTACCCTGTCTCCCGTAAGGTTGCATGAGTTGACGGAGAATGAATGGTGTAAGATGCCAAAATGTAAGTTCATAATGCTCCCTTCAAGACACCACTACTGACAGGACACGTAGTGGCTGTAAACTGTGTCTTGCATTACTAAAAAGAATGTATATTTGATGATCTAATTATTTTTCCTTTTCATTCTAAATTATATTATTGCTTTAGGGAACACACCTGTGTCTGTTGTCATTATTCACAAGTTGCGATTTCCGTGGGAATACGCTTTACGTCCTCCTCAGTTCGTCTGGTTTTGCCTAGATTTACGCTATAAAAATGAATGATTGTTGCTGGAACGAAGCCTACAGAATATGCGTAACTGCTCGTATTCTGATTTACTTTGAATCGTTTCTTGCGATGAATGGGAGGAAGAACGTTTCATTTGACTGAAAAGGAAGAGTGTTGACCTCGCCGAGAGAACAAACAACATACCTCAGCTGTACGGACCTACGTACATTACTCTCTTTGTGTAAGAAAGAGTGCACTTGGTCTTCAAACGAGCCTCTTCTCACATCCAAAAATAAACGGGTTGAAAAAACATCCAAATCAATATTGTAAGCGTTTCAAATGAGACGAGGCTCTTTGAAGACCAAGTGCACTCTTTCTTACACAAAGAGAGTAATGTACGTACGTCCGTACAGCTGAGTATGTTTTTTTTCTCTCGAGGTCAACACTCTTCCTTTTCAGTCAAATGAACGTTCTTCCTCCCATTCATCGCAAGAAACGATTCAAAAGTAAATCAGAATACGAGCAGTTACGCATATTCTGTAGGCTTCGTTCCAGCAACAATCATTCATTTTTATAGCGTAAAATCTAGAAAACCAGACGAACTGAGGGAGGACGTAAACGTACCTCCCACGGAAATCGCAACTTTGTGAATAAACAACAGACACAGTGTGTTCCCTAAAGCAAATAAATAATTAGAATGAAAGGGAAAAAATAATTAGATCATCAAAATATACATTCTTTTTAGTAATGCAAGACACCAGTTACAGCCACTACGTGTCTGGTAGTAGTGGTGTCTTGAAGGAGCATTATGAACTTCATTTTGGCATCTTACACCATTCATTCTCCTCAACTCATGCCAACCCTTACGGGGAGACAGGGTAGACTGTAAACATGCAATTTTGCACAATACCAAGGTACACACAGCAAACTAATCACGTTTACAACTTGGCCAAATGAGTCTAACGTGATTTGATTGTAAAAAATAGTAATAATCATAATGATAAAGTAGTACTCGAGTCAACCCCTTTCCTTCCCTTCCGTTCTTCCTTCCTTCCGTCCTCTCATTTCGTAACACATAAAATATCTGCTTCCTCATTCCTTTTTTACTATTGACATAAAATTTGCAATACAAGGCAGATATATTTTTTCTATTCAAGTCAAGTCAATCTCCATCCCCATTGTAAAAGTTGTTCTCCACTCCTCCCTCCAATCATCTATGATGCTAATTTTTTTGCAACCTCAAAAGATTGAGAACATTTACTGCTCTTTTTAGCTTTTTATCCGGGCTTAAAAAGGGAGCTGTTGACGTTTTATTTAAGCATTGCTCTTTTTCATTTTTATAATAAGTTTTTCGAGTGTAATCAAATGAAATGCTTCATATCCCATCCCAGGCTAGCCTCACTATCGTCCATCTACAAACACTCATTTTTTTGGTTGTCGACGTCAAGAAAACTGCTTTCTCTTTCAGTGTGAATGATCAGCACAGAAAAGCTTCCCACACTAATCTCCTCTTAATTCGCGTTAGTTATATCGCAGCGCAATATAAATGGAAAGAAGAGCTAAATCCTTAAGTTGTGTAAAACAAGCTTCTTAAGCTTCTATTAGCTTGCTCTTTTGCATTGAAGCACCATTGTTGATGCTGTTGTTTAGATGCGATGCGATGTGTTGATGATGATGATGATGATTGTGGAGCGAGAGAGTGAATACACACCATAATATAATGGTAGTGGTGTTCTTTCTGGTGTGATAGAAGCCATGCATGCCTGCACCATCCTGATGTTATTGGACTTTTTCTTAAACCCAATGTGTACCCAAGTCGTTGCACTCTTTTCTGCAAAAAACATAGGCATCATTCACACATAATGGAAGTAGAGTGGTTTTGGTTTGATCGAGAGCTTGAAAAAAAGGTTCTCACACTGAGCTGAACCAAGAAAAGCATAACAAACAAGTTGCTTTTGTGATGATGAAGAATGTTTAATATCCATATTTTCTGTTTTCTTTCCTTTTCACAAATTTCACACACATATAAGGTGGACACCACGTAACTTTCCTAGCAAGGTTGTTGGCGTCGTGTTGAAAAGTGAATTTACACGTGAAAATTATGCGGAAGAGTTTGCGATTGCAGTATCCAGTCATTCACTATATAGTTTATCTAGCTGATTTACAGTTCGTCGCATCAAACCTGGTTTAAAATTTGCGAATTATATGGGGAACCAGCCCGAGATAGATCTTTGCTAAAAAAATGTTTAAAACGTCATTCAAGGTATGATGAATTTGTGGTTGGAGTGGAATGATCAATGCCAATGCATGTAGAATGAGTGACATAACGTGGTAATATGGAAGACAAATGCTGACAGAACGTGGTTTCATTAAAATGCAAATGTCACACAAAATATTCTGCATTAATGCGCAATACACATATGAATATACTCCGTCAGTCAACGACATTGGAGCTTATACTTCCTCTCCACCTCCTGCTCCTCCTTCATTTTTGACATTGAATTGGAGTCATGTTCTTGGTTTGTTGTTTATATGCTCTCACTTTCAAGTTCAATTGGATCATTGACAAAGCCATTGACAGTTGCGATAAGAAAAATAAATCTTTGAATGGGACAAGGATGTTTGGTTAGACTTCGGGAATACTCGAAATGTTCAAATGCAGTGTTTGAGTTGATGGAAGTATTTTTTTATTAAATGATTTGAAGGCCACAAATATGCAAATTATACTTACCACGCGTTACAGTAATGGAATATTACAGAGTATGTTTTCTGGGACTGTGGGAAAACTTGACCGATCCCCAAACTTCCAAGAATCGCTGAGCAAGCATGAAACCCTTCAAAGAAACTAGTAAAATAAGGCTTGAGATCTCTCTTATACTTAAAATCGAAATGATTTGCATGTCTTTTCGACCGAATTTACTTTTGTACTGTTTAAGCACATATTCACATATAATTATCCACCTTCTGGAGGTCACGAACTGGACTTCCAGAAATACCATATTCCCTGAAATCCAGCGTGACGTGGTAGGGCCAAAAGAACCAGGAGACTAGTCACTCAAGTTTTGCTTTGTAATAATTCGGTGAATTACTAACTCGCATATTATACCCAAATACACTAATTTATGGGAACTCACAATCCCATGCGAGATGAAATTGAACGTCATGCCATCCCAGTTTATATAATATGTTCCAAGAACCGGAGTTTACATCTAACCTTCAACTCCTTGAGACCAAACCAATCCACACATTGGAATCATGCTAGTTGATTCTTCGAATTATTTTATTCCAGTAAAACAAAAATGAAAGTGATAGCAAGTTTAAAACGTTGCAATCAGTATGCAGTTCAACAAGAAATATAATGGGTTGACTCTTGCACGTTGCGTTTGCAATACAGTCATATTGGACGCTCGCTTTACTTGCGTAGCCTTGAGGCAATTGCATGGGTTTCTAGCAATTCAATTTTTGATAGAGTGTAAAGGAATTCACCAACCATACTAATACAGTAAGGGTTTCTCGTCTCAACACACTGAATCCAAAGCAAGCACATTTGTAACAGCACATCTAAACTCTTTTGTACATACGCTCAAACAAGAATATTATAGGCTGCGTTTATGCTCACTTCATACCTACCTACTTCAGTTCGTTTTGCAACGCAACTCTCGTAGTGACTGTCTTCTTTGCAAATGTACTGATGATGACTGGCTGATGCTACTACGCTTTCTTGAAGCATTAATTTCCTATGCGTAAATACTATTCGCAAAAAATGTGCATAATCTTGGAAAGTTTTTTTTTAGAAAACCAAACAATTTTCTACTGAAAATTTTTCCTTTTTTTCTGTGCTATACTTTTATATTGTACTTATTTTGGTTTAAACTTTGTTGACTTCTTTTCAGTCGAATGCGTTATTACGCAACTTTGATATAAAAACGTTCAACTGGCTTGTCTTCACTTTCATTCTTGGGTATAGCCATTTTGGTGCCCGCGCTCAACATAAAACCTTATGGTTAAAAGTTATTTCAAAATTGAATTTACTATTGAGCAAGCAGTCATCCCAACGGCATTTACATGCATTCAAATAAGCAACAACAGAGACTAAGAACGGAGAAGGATAAACCCATCATGTTGTGAGATACGACTATAAGGAAGAATTGAAATTGGAAGGCTGGCTGTCATATCATAAAAATAAATTGTTGAAAAAAACCAAACCACAACCTACTTTTGACATTTCTTCAAGGAAATTCCCATACAAAAGAGTTGGACAGGAAACGTATTTATGACTTTTTAAAGAAAGAAATTGTCATTGTTTCACATTAGCATGCACACAGCTAACTTACTTCACACGTGCTGTCTGTCATTTCACCAAAGAATTGATGTAAAAGTTCATTTTAATCTAATTTCACATTAAAACTTGAGTGACAGGACAAAACAAGCAAGCTTTGCGAAACAGTAGAAAAGCCCGGAATTCAAAATCGCTTTGCATTGCTGCAATATGGGTTTTTTGGTTTCTCCATTAAATAGCTAACGAAATAATACAACACGGTGTGTTGGTGGCATAAGCGTTCTCATTGTTAGCATTACTATTATCATTTTTCCACTCATTTCCTGAACTATCTTCTCCTCCGTACCGTTCCCCTTGTCAAGTAAAGGTGGCAAACCACTACATGACTCCATGAGGAAATCCTTGAACGACTCAAGATCACGAGAATGAAAAAAAATGTGCAGCATATCATTTGCCTTTCATGTGACGGACTATCCCACTACTGAGGATACTCACGATGACGATGACGACTTATATGAAAATAGTACAATTAATAGTATGCGTAGTAGCTGTTGTATTCCGCTCCGTGTGCAACTCCTATCTTCAATGAGCAGGAAAACAGGTCAGAGGAGAGAAGTTGTACCTACTTACGACAGGAACTCTCTTCTATTGATATTATGACGAAGAAAGGAAATGCTTGTATATTATGAACAACATACAAATAGAGAGAAAAATGATTGCAGCAAGCATCTTCGTCTCGTCCTCCTTTACTCAGCCACATTATAATGTCCTAGAAACTGATTTTGAAGAAGAACATGCACGAATAAAGGAAAAACGTTTCACAACAAACAAGTGAAACGTTGAGGATGACAAAGTAGATACATAGCAAGCCTTAATCCAAAAATCCAACATGTTGAGAATGCTACGTAACAATGAAGCTGATGAAGTGAATAAAGTGTAACGATTACACGCTTAGAATTCATTCAGGTACTTGTTCAAACAATGCAATGAGGTGAGGCAGGATAGGATGCGTATTGCATGTGATGTGAGCTCTACACATTGTTCCTTTTACTGTGTTGTGGTAGTTGGATGAATAATATGTACTGGATTAATTTTTTGTGGTCTTATCCAATCCACATCCACCCCTTTTCTACACATCCGCTTTGCTTTTCATGGGGATTTCCGCTTTTGTCAGTTACTTATCAGCCACACTACCATGAATAAAAGAATGGATTCATTTGCAAAAAAAAGTCTATTGTTAAACCTGTCCATATCACGTTTGCTAAGGAGTCTGCTTCTTGTTAATCAATATTAAAACGATTCCTTTTAACTAGCACGTTAAAAACTTTAAAAGACCACAAGCCGGCAAATGGGCAAATGAAGTAGGCTGCTGTTCACCTTGCTTATGAATCCGTAACTATCCGCTGGTGAAATCACTGGTTTGCGGGCGTTTTTTGTGCTCATCTCATCTCACACAATAAAGACGTATATTGAGTCTGCGATCTACTTTTTGCTCTACTTGACCTTTTTTCTTACAAAAAATGGATACCTTTTTTGCCTTAGATTGCAAATAAAATCTTAATGCCTGTTCATCTCAACACTAAAACTGCCTTCTCTAACTATACTATTAGCCTGCTTTTCAGCTCTACGTAATTAAATCCTTTAACTTTTAATGGGGAGCTTGTGTACGTCTGTATCTTCGTGAATTAATAAAGCCAGATGAATGCATTTTAGGAAAAGTAATTGAAATTGTTATAAAATCCCTATTCTTATCAGACATGATTTTCAACAAGAGTCTTTGTCTATAAGATGTATCGATAATCCAGCTTATTTGCAAGTATTAAAGTAACTAGTTTATTTCACTTAAGAAATAAATATCCCTTTTCATTATCGATTGGTTGAAGTTAGCAGCAAAAAGAAATTTTGTGATTTAAATCATATACTTTTAAATGAATGTGCCTTGTTATTACAAAACCCCTCATTATTACGAATTGGTTATTTTATTCTGTTCTACATTATTTTTCTAATCTAATTTAAATCAGCCTTATTAAAAAAGACTCGTCTTCATCTGTGGCTTCACAGTAGGATTGAAAACGCTAAACAATGGATTTTACTACGTTGCGTCACTTACGTGCATCGACTACTATTCATTTGGAACAAAGATGATTGGTCATTAAACACAGTTTTCTGTTTTTATGATTTCTTCCTCAAACTTTGTTTAATGACATAAGTTTTGTTTTATGTGACGTTCGTTGTCGCTATTTTATTACCGTGGTGGAAGGTGGTACAGGTTGTTAGCATTTTATAGTTATCATCACATTTTGTCATCACATTTTATATTAGCCTGTTGTTTCCAACTAATTCTACCATCATGCCACACTAAGACAGCAGTTATCCGTTGTCATTAAAAACCCGATTAAAGTTCAATAATGACCAATTTATATTTTCGTTCAATTGGCAACAAAACGTGCCTGTTGAGGGATGAAAAAAGTCAGTATCCACGTTGTGTCATGAGAAACTTGGCGTATTGCACATCCACATTCTCACTGTTTCGTTTATTTTCGTAACACCATGTTTCCCTCATCATCCTCATGATAATGTACCTTTTACAGACATGCTGAACTTTGCATATATATCGGTGTATTAAAATATCATACGACAATCTGATTTGAATCAAGTAGTAAAACTGAACCATTTAAAGAAAGTTTTATTTTGCACATAAATAGAAATAACATATTATAGGGGAGCTTCTGCACGCATGTAATTATTTAAAATAGCAGCCGTTTTACAACGAAAAGACACATTTGTACTATTCTAATAGTGTTTAAAACATAACTGGGGTTAAGATAGGCAGCTGCCTATCTACATGGTTGTAATGTAATAGTGGGTTGTTGTATATTGTATCATAAATTTTCTAGCTATTATTACGGTCCTCATTTGTTTTTTATGCATGCATAATGATACAACAGACTCACGTAGCTCATATGAGTTTTAGTTACACAAAAGGAAAGTTTACTATATGTTGCGGCTTGTTGTGTTGGAGAGATACTCCTGTGAAGGATGGATGATTATCAAAATAAATAGCAATTCAAATGGGAATCGCCATTTCACCGCATCTCTGATATTATTGCACGCTTCAACTTCATCGTGGACATAAAGTCTTGCTCCGTAGCAGTAAACTATGTCCATTCCTTAAACCTTCATTTCGGATAAATGAGAAGGAAACGGGGTGAAAAAATGGTCGGTAGATTAAAATGACAAAGTAGGAGATAAAAATACACTTAAGATGATGCGAAGGATATATTGTGACGTGATTGTAAAGGCAAACAGACCGCTCGGCTCTATTTTCAGGTTGAGTGACAAGCAACCACTTACAAAGTTTATTTTATGACTTTCAAATGCACATGCAATGATATATAAAAAATATTATGTTTCAAAAATACAAATAAATCATTATTGCTTTCAAGGTGGGGGTAACATGCTTAGCAACCAACATCATGATGAAAATTATGTAGAGAGCGGAGTTGAACCAAAGCGTGCATTGTCATGTGGAGTAAATAATGAAGGTCTTAAAAATGTTTCGAATCGACTTTCCTTCAAATCGCAATTTGAATCATTTCCTGACAAACTTTTATTTCTCTGATATGCCTACCATTGCCATCATATTTACAATTATCATGAAAGTCAAGACGCGTAAGTAGCAAATTCCAACTGTCTACTTTCCCAAAAATCTATATTACCACTTTTTCATCATAAAGTGCAGGCACGCACTGAAGTGGCATTGCCCACGAACCAAAAGGCATAAAGTGAAATCGTCCTTTGCTATTTTTTATAAGACTTTGTACGTTTATAACTTTTCCAAAAGTGAGAGAAGCGGATGGAGTTTTTATGCAGAAATTCTAATTTTTATTCATAATAAAACCAAGATTATTTGAGTTCTGTCCTGTAAACAAAACTTTGAAGGGCAGGGATTTAAAGGGAAATAAGTTTTGCAACCTAGCCTACTAAAGTCACAAGATAAATATTAATTACCGCAGTCGCATTGTAAAATGGTTTGAGTTTGTCCTTTACACTTTTGTGCATTTAGCGGCAAAGGACATTCGCCAGTGGATAGCAACACAAAACTATTAATTTAATCTCTCACTCTCTCCACCAATATAGTCCTTTAGCAATAATTAATTCAAGACAGAGTATAAGCTGAAGGATAAAATTTTCAAAAAATATGTACCTCTCTCACACATTAAATGATTGAAGGTGATTCGATGTGACATGATGTGATGACGTTTACATTTTGATCCTGCCAACTAACAACTGTGACCAAATACCTAGCTTTCCTTCCATAAAACATTGGGTTCAGCTTTGATGTATTTTTTTTGTTTCTCTCTCATTAGATGCAATTGAGCTGCATTAGCATCATTTTGTAGAAGCCGTGTGAGACCTTCAGCATGCATAATAAGCTGAGACTTTTTTTTTAATTAAATCTTCTTCAGTTTTAAGAAGAATGAGAAAGCGCTGAATTGGAAAGAGGAGCAGAGATAATGAATGAATGGATTAAATGCAAAGCAATGACAGCATGCACTACACAAGCTGCACAGTGCAACACACGTGCCAATTTTCTAAACGGTTTCTTGCAAACTTTTTTTCAAGTCACCAGACCAGCCTTCTGTGGTAGTCACTTCAAAACTCGGCAAAACAGCAGGAATCCCAAATCTCTGAGTTGAGGAGAGACTTAAGGTTTTGTTCTCATAATCAGATGGGATGAGATGTGTTGCAAACATTTAATTGGTATGGTATCCCCGTACCTAACCATTTACAATTCCATTCCACTGTGATCACACAGGGTTATGTATTATTTCGATGGGAACGAGCAATTAAAGTGATTAGTGCTAGCAAGGAGCGTTTATTCATACATACATAGTTTGGTTTGGTTGGCAAAGCCCAAAAACTATCGCAATGGATTAACCTTGACCTATGTTTAGCATTGTGCTAGTTTTGCAGACTAAAAACACACACGTAATGTAATACAATCCATCTCTCTCACTTGTGTAATGTTTCATCACCGATTGTGAGCTGAGCAGTAAGTAAGTATTGTCTTGTCTGCTTTTCCATTTGCCACCATTATTTACCAAAACGAATGCAAATGCAACAATGATTAGCAGCAACACAACAAGCTTGTGAACTCGCGAATATGGATGTGTGTCATGACGTGCATGCATAAAGTTCTTTTTGCACAATTCTGCCCATTGCATTTTTAGCAAGTTATGGAAATTCTTTGCTCCTCTCCTGTTACATTATTTCCTTGTTCTTCCTTGTCATATTATTTATATATCTTTCTCCCATAAAATCGTCATAGTCATGTCATCTCATCTCATTGTCAACGTCGTCACTCAGGTTCGGAAAAACGTTGCCTTCATGTTTATTTGCTGCGATCGATGTTGAAGAGTAACCCCTTCGTTCGAGGACTGCCATTATGATCGTCGCCAACCACCAACGCCACAAAATGTGTGAGAAGCGAGCGAGTGGATGGATGTAAGGAGTGTGTTGTGCTATGTTCGCATATTATATTGTTATGTACCTAACTACGTTGATTCAATATGCAGTCACTGTAGCGGAAACCTGTTTCAGTGCCTCAGGCCAGGCCCCACAGCACATGTACCGAAATGAAATGAGATTTTTAGTTAGCTTGCTGTGTGACAACAGAAAGAACACCAAACCACCACTTTTCTTCGTTGTCGTTTTCGTACGTTTTCTGTCGTCATAATTTTAGTCAAAAAGTGCTATTTCTTTGGCATCCCATAATACTTATTATTATGAATGAATTTAGCAGAAATGTTCACATGATTCTGTTTTAAGGCTGCTATTCTCTGTGATGTCCTTACTTTACTGTGTATGCCAAAAAGTGTGTACTTTAACACGTTAGGCAATGTTGGGGTGAGACTAGGCAAGAGCAGAAGCAAAAACCAGTGACATGTGACAATAATTCGCCATTTCTAAAATAATTGCGAAATTGAGTCAGGTACGCATTTATGATAATTAGTTGTATTGCGAGATGATAATAACGTGGGTTTTAAATAAAACACCACGCACGTTGAACGATATGAGTGAATGAGTACGAGTAGTGGGGCTTGTTTACAGCACAATATTATTAGGCTACTTTTCAAAACTTCCCAACGCTTTTCAAAGGCTTCCAGCTTTTCCCACTGGCACTGCGAGCAGTTTGTACCCAAAATGAGGAATTAGTTGTACATTGGGTTGTAATTTGCTTCTCGTTCAAGATTTAAACTTTCATTTTTACATAGATTCTTCTAATTGATCTAGCCAAAGCGGACTTTACTTTTTTTGTAAGAGAGGCACTCTCAGGGGGTTGCAAAAAGGATTTTTTACTACTGTACTCTTTATTTGTTCTGTGCTGCTGGCTCTTGAAGAACAAAAAGGACGGTTGACTCAGATAGTTTTCTATCCTCTTCGACAACAAACGCAGAGCAAAAATTACTATGCCTTGGCAAAAAGACACTCGACCACTCCACTGGCAAACAAAAGTATGAGCCACATATGTGCTTGTTTCAACATGTATAATGTTAGAAAATTTGCTGGGAGGAAAGAATAGGTACTTAAATTTCATAGGAGACAAGACAGTTTGATGTTTGGCTGTTTCTTTGTTCTCCAAGCGAGCATATCACTACCAGCCAAATCTCATCTCCTCTCACGAAACGACTACGGGAAAGTAACTCGAGCCTCGAAATGTGGCAAAAATGACGTGTACATGTACAACGAAACAAAAAGCCCTAGAGTCAGTTAGCTATAAGGTTGAAGAGGGGAAGTGCATGGAAATAGAAATTATGATACGGGGAGGAATAAGTAATGCATTGGCGTAATGCAATTCAACAGAAAAGGGGTATCTTGTCTAGAACTATTTGAAGGAACGGAATGGGAACGTCAAAACGGAAAAAAGGACACACTTATCGATTCACACGAAATGAGCAGAGAAACCTGAGCCGCCTACAAATAAGGGCTCCTTTTTCTCGCTATAATTACCATGAATGAATACATTTTGAATCATTTTCAATACAAATTGAAGCAACACAACTACCATGTACGTTTGCACGGTAGTTGTCAACATTTTAGTCAGTTCAAACCCAATAAGTTACAGGGAAAACAGGGAAATTGAAACTTCTTGACAGCTCAGCAAGCTATATTTATTGTCAGACAAATTATGTACTGGAAAAAAGTTTGTGAATTTTATTTTATTTCGTTTTTCTGTTAGTTGGGTCAGCTAATTTGTAAAAAGGATACGTGGATTTCCGTGCCGTACGGGAACGAAAGGAAGACGAGATCGAGAAGGAAGGATGTTGATGATGGAATAGTAAGTGCAGAGGGTTGACGAGCTCATTCAATTCCATGAAAAGTTTGTAATTGGGTCTACTACATACGTCTAGTTGGCTAAAGGCTAAATGTCCTCCTTTTCAACAATAGAACGTCATCACATCATCAGAGTGACTGTGCTATGCAGACTTTTGCAATCGGAGCATATTAATTTGTCCTAATGAAAAGTTATACATATGCGGGACAGCAGGGGAGAGCACGATATGACTTCCGACTAAATCGTGTCATCATCATCATGACTGTTATAAGAGTGAAAATTGAATGAAATAAAAATGAGTGTGGACAAAGTCAAGCTGCTACATAAAAACGCTCCAAATCTGCCAGCAGAGGACGGAGAGATTTCGCTGGGTTGAATGAATGCATAATTTGCACCAGCAACTACTACACTGGCAGAAGGCTATGGAAAGAGTGCAAACTGAATGAGACAGGACCATGGTTGCCACCAATGAGTGTATCAATTGCGAGGAATAGCACCGACCTGAATGCTGCACAAATGAAACCTTTGCCGTCCTTAGGGTTCCTTTACGACTTTTGAGTTTAAATGCGATAGGGGTAACGTTTGGAGATCGAACATCATGTTTTCAGGCGCTGTGGCAATTGCGTGATGACGGTTGTGGCTGGCTAGACCAAGCATGAGGATGAACATTGGCCATCACCTAAATCCATAAATTGACACTCTGAAGGAAATCTGTCCCAGTTTGGTACTCCTGTGAGAGAATGATGACTGCCCCTTCATGCATTAGCCACCCACACCTTCCTTGGAACAATGCGAAACTAATGATACCGAAAAATGTAAGAATAGGGCTTTTCAAGGAGATTAAGTAGATTCCTAAAGCTGCCAAATCACAAGTTCGGCTAATTCGATATACAACGTGGGCAGACTGGGTGTAAAGTATCCCTCTGATTCCAGGTCTCGGTATAACTTTTGAAAGTCTTCAGTGAGCGCTTGGTGACGTTTCAAAACTTGAGGCTCCAGACCCACTGAAATTATTATTTATTTTTTACAATTTATTGTCTTCATTACAAAAGTATGGTAACGCATTAGACTTGGATTATTGTATTAATTCTTACATTCATGTAATTCAGCTGGCTTCGCTTTAGAGAGCTCATGATAGCCTTGACTTTCTTTTCCGAACGCTGATGAAACTGTTGAATGGGAAGTGTAGCATCTTCTCCCACTTTTTGTATAGAATTCAATAATTCTGCCTCCCGGGTGACGTTTCACCCGCAATCTGTGACATCGTAAAAGTAGCCATCAAGTAAACTTCCTTCCTACCAGAGGATTCTTTTGTCACAGAGTCAGAACTTTGCAGCTTTTGATCCGCTTGAGGTGCCATGATTCATCAAATGCTGAATTGGTATACAGTACAACCGAATATTTCTAAAATAAAATAAAACAGTTTTTCTTTATAACGTATGAAAAATTATATCCAAACCCTAATCCAATTGATCGGAATATTGGTTTTTTGTTCCATGCATAATCTATGCATTCGTATGGACAAATTATTAAATTTCTCTCCTGCCCGGTACAGAAAAATGAATTAATCGATAAACCAAAACCAAGAGTTGATTTTACTACGACGGGAAGCATTGCCTACGAAGTAAGGAAACTTCCAGTCTATACTAGGTATTTATATTTACCTATCTATAATTTCACATGACAGTATGCGCCGTTGTATATACTGAATACTTGTATGATTATGAAGAAATCAACAAAAACCTGCCAAGTTATGGAATTTTTAAAGTCAAGGGAAAATGGAATTCTTGTTTTTTTATGGCAAATTCAGTGGAATGCATGCCGTGCTTAAGGAGAAGTGGCAAGTAATATTCTTTGGCTTTACTTCATGGAAGTGTAAATGTTGAAAGACTTAAAACAAGTGGTAGCACATTCCTTTGGCGCATAGCAAATATTGCTGTTTCTCTTTCTGTGAAAGAATCACAAGGAGTTCTACAAGGAAACAAAACGCTAATTGTTTCTGTTTGATTGCTCATGATTCTGCATGAATCATTAGAATAGGGTTAACGTTGCATTTTCACAGTCGTTAAAATGAAACTAGCAGTAATTGTCAACATGTATTTGTGTAAACCATGTGAGGAGATTGAAGTGATGCTTTACAAACGCTTCAAAAGGTGTACCTTTGCACATATCACAAAGAAGTCATATTTTTGCCTTTACACATATCCCCTGTTATGGAATAGCTGTTCTAGTATGATGAGGATGTGTGTAAAAGGAGGTGCCGGTTTAGAACTTGTCAGCACCAGATCAGCTTTAATTAGTTATTAAGGTATGATTACAATGAAAATAGAATGCCAATAAATAGTAAACTTACATGCAGAAAAGAGTAAGATGAATATGTGTATCCGGTTCGTTTTTGATGTACTGTCCGTCTGCCAAATGAAGCTTTGATGAAGATTATTGTTACAAATCACAAATACAATTTTTTTATAATCTTTGCCCGCACGTCATGCACTGTCTTTTAGAACCAACTCACATCATCAGATCAGCAGCAGCACACAATGAAGACGTGATACCAGAAAGTGATGTGGATGCGGTCGAGATAGAAGGGTAGAGCTAGTGGTTGCTTCATATTATCAGTACTACAAGTCTGGAAAATGTGTAGAACCAACTCTTTTTCATGAATTCTTAGGCATTTGTTGCCCACGTTCTGGCTTGTTGGTTTCCTGTGTATTCACCTTACGATAGTATATACATATAACTGAACGTGAGAAAAATACCCACATCCAAACTTATACATGACTTCATATAGAGAGCATATTATTATACTGAACTTTGAACATTGAAGAATGTTGTATGGACCAAGAGCTTTTTTACTCTAC
>LJIJ01004114.1:0-16013 GCA_001718145.1 Orchesella cincta
ACATTACATACAAAAGAAAACATTTGTTTCTAAATTTGAGAATTATACTTACTTGGTTAGAAGTAACACATGAATAGTTAATGCAAAAGCGCAATCAAGACACTTTAAAGGAGTGTTTTGTTCAAGAAAGTTTGTGCTTCCAAGCTTGATTTTAAGAGGAGTGCATGACAAACGGAATCTTAAAAGCCATTTCTACATTGCCCGTGCGAGAGATACCGACTTCTAAATAAGATTGCTGCCATGCAAACTTATCCAACATCTTGCTTGTCTCAACAAAATGGATGCCATTGAATCGCCTAGGCAAACTGTCAGGAAAAGGACGCAGTTGATGATTTCGGCTGATGAAAATGCGATCGCCACCACATTTTCTGTTGATGAAGTTTCAAGTTTGACAACGTCGTTATGCATAGCGAGATACAGATATCGCGGCAAATACAAGCTGCAGCAACGCGTTCTCTGTTATCAAGTTGTTTAAATTGCTCAATATTTGCAGCTTCCGGTACAAATATAGTTGATTTCTGACATCTTTAGGATTTCGAATGGAATGACTATAGGAATAAGAAAATAATTGTGTAATTTTTGCAATTCCTATTTTTACTGTTGAATTACATTTAACGACAGTACCCAAACATTTGGATTTGTTCTTAGCTTCAGCATGCACAATATATTGAGACCAGGCATTCCAAAGATGAATCCAGCATAAAAGTAAGTCCAAATTTGATGATTCATGAAAAGTATTCCAACCTTGGGCAGATTCCAAAATATCCACAGCAAAATACCGTCCCCAATCGTTTTGTTTAATTCCACATCTTTAGTGTAGCATTCTGGCACGACCAATATCCCAACAGGGTGCTTTTGCACGGATTTTGCCAATGATATCCAAACACGATGGCAGTGGGAACCATTCGACAAAATGTGTAGAGGAGCCAAACCAAGAATAAATAAATATGTTGGGAAATTGCTCTTATCCGGTCTTTGTCCATTGGATTGCTTTGTGGATGTACAAAATAAGCTGTTGATGTACGGTTTCATTTCTGGCTATGATCCGTACCAACTCTCACGTAAGCAGAGCATAACGGAAGTATTACAACAGCAAAAGCAGTTATTAATTTTCGGAATACTTCATCATCTTTTTCTGTTGGATACAAGAACTCGAGAATTAGTATTTGCCCTAATACTGCTGACATGGCAGTGTGAAATACATAACGTTTCCATTGAATCTTTGCAAAGCTTCAGCATCTAAATAACTCATTTCTTTGATGTCGGGATTCCATACTAAAGCAAGGCATTTGTGATTTGATGCATGCTTGCATAGCATAGTAAACAAAGACTCAATATCTTTGAATTTTTTACTGTACTAATTGGTGTGTTGGCGTAGCAACACAAAGTGGAAACGTTAGACTCAACATTGAAACCTGAAGATCCGGATGGGCGATCCTTGACTAAAAATTTAAATTGTACTTTAGAATTTTAATGCAGATATTTTTTATGGAATGATAATTTACATACCTGAAATTTGTGTTGTCATTTTGGGCAAACTAGAAACAATTCCCTGTGTTTTAGGCCGTATTTTGTTGCTTTTTAATTGTTCACCAACAAATTTAAAGTTAAGACAACCAAAATTTGTAACCTTGTCGACTGTCGAGCAGTTCATGGTGAACTAAATATCACGAAAATAAAATACATTTCATAAGCTTTCAAAAGCTGGCGTTAATCTTTCTCTTGATGCTTTTTAATTAATTCAAATTGCTTTATTTGCCACAGGTTACCGCATTTGTTAAATTATTATGCATAGAAAAATTATTTTAATATACCCTTTGAACTAAAGCATACTTTTGTGGAATCTGAACTTAAACAAACAGATCTAGTATGCAAATATCTCGAAAAATAATTGGTCTGACTTTTATCATGAACATAAAATTTGCTCGTGGCTTTCATAATTTGATAAATAAATACGTCGCATACGTCCATAAATGTACGTCGCAGTTACAGATTAATGTACAGATTAATGTGATAGCTTTCCAAGCAAATCCTACATAATCAAATTAACTGCCAATCCTGTGTTCAGAAAGAGTCGACGGAAAAATATTGACAGCAACTACTAAATTAGGTGATATCATCAACCGCGAGTCCATCAGGGAACACATAAGGGAAAAGTGTATTTGATTTGCATGGTAAGTTTTGATGCAATTAGTGCTTTGTTAACATCGTGATAGTTTAAATTCTACGCTTTTTATAATTGAACAAAACGAGACACGCAGCATTGGAAAATCGGTTGTTGAATATGTAGGAACAAGAATTTAGCATTCCTAAATTTTCAATTTCAAAATTGTCAAACATGATCAAAAACCACCCTTCTTTGAGGTAGGTGACGTGAATATTATTCACCGTTTCTTTTTGAACACTGTATCAGCTCCAAATGTGTGTTCTCTCATGTTTGTTTTGCTATCTTTTATTCTGTAAACAGCTAATGTTATGTTCGCAGACTGAAGCAAAAAGTAATTTTTGTATTTATGTAGTACAATTAAGATGATATAGATCTACCATTTGCTTTTAATCTGGGAACATCCGACATAATTAAGGATAAATGTGTATTTAAACTTAATTGCGAGACAGGGTGGAATGTGAAATGTGCTACTACAGAGTATTAAATTATGATTACGATAATGCTTTAGATATGAATAGTTTGACCCACTCGACATGTTGTTGTATTTCAACCTTTTCTATTCGTCACACATACATGGAAACTGCTAATTAAAATTGAACTTATACATTAAAACTATTTCAACTTTATCCTTCTCAACAAATCATAACTAAACTACACTATCAATAGTTTTATTCGGTTTTCCGGCTTAGACTCTTAATATTTTACCAAAAATTACTGTAATATTATGTAATAATCCTGTGTACGTTTACTTATGCAAGAATTTCGCTATGCGGGATTTTTTGTAACTAGTTAACTAATGTGATACTGACCTTAGTCTATTATTCTATTTACTTCATTACAAGCAATATATGAATAGTAAGGGCGGCTGCACAATCAATACATCTTAAAGGAGTATTTCCTTCCAGAAAATTTGAGCCACCCAACTTGATCTTGAGGGGACTGCATGACAAACAAAACTTTACTACCCATTTGCTAGTCAGCTTTCGCACAAAGGGCTGTCCCAACACCAATATTTGTTGTCTTTTAAACTTTTCTACCAGCTTTTTTGATCCAGCATACAACGAAGCCATCGCATTACCCAAACAAACCGTCAGAAATAGCGAGCAATTGATGATTTCAATAGAGAAAAATGCAATCGCCACCATATTTTCTGTTGATGAAGGTTCAAGTTTGACAACCGTTGTAATGCTGAGAGACAGAAAGAAAATTGCAGCTACAATTAGCTGCAGCAGGGCTTGTTGCACTATCAGGTTATTTAAATTGGTCAGTAATTGCAGTTCTCTGTATTTTGGTAGTAGGCTTTTGGATTCTTCTGGATTTTGTGTGCAAAGACGGGATAACCTGAAATAAAAAGTAAGCTTAGTTTATCCTCAAAGATTGCAAAAACACGAATTTAAATCAAAAAGCAAAACCAACATTTTCATGCGTTCATGTAACTGAAGCATGCACAATATGTTGAGCCCTGGCATTCCAAAGATGAATCCGGCATAGAGGTAGGTCCACATTTGATAGTTTATCAGAAGTATTCCAATTTTTGATAGCTTCCCAAAAATCCACACAAATGTTTTATCCCCATTTAGTAGATCTTCTTGCTTTACCCTCCCCAAATAGCACTCTGGTATAGCCCACCACCCCAAAATGGAGTTTTTGCAAGGATTTTGCCAATGAAATCCAAAAACAAATGTAGTAGGAACCATTCTACAAAAGATGTAGAGTAGCCACACAAACCATAGATAAATTGCGTAAGTGCTGTTATTTCTCGGTGAAATTCTCTTGCGCTTCGATTGCTTTGGTGGAGTTGTAAATAAGCTATTTGTGTACTGCATCAATTCTTCTGAATGATTTGTACCAACTCTCACGTACGCAGAACAGATTGGAGGGGCTACGACAGCAAACGCTGTAATAATTTTTGGGAAAATTCCTTCATCCTCTGTTTTCAAGGTATGCAACTGATTAATCAATATTTGAGCCAAAACTGTTGCTACCGAGAGCTCAGTTATGTAGCGTTTCCATCGAATCTTTCGTAAGGTTTCTTCATCCAAGGGTGTCATTCTTTTGCTACCTTGGTCCCATTCTACAGCCAAGCATTTTTTACTGGATGCAAAATTACAGAGCAGAGTAAGCACGGACTCAATATTTTGAAAGTGTTTAATGGCGCTGATTATAGCAATAGTGTTCGAAAACAACATGGAAGCTTTGGACGGGGCTTTGAAACGTCCAGTTTGAGAGTCTCCCACTGAAAATTAATATGAATTTTTAATTGCCACCTTATAAATTTCTTTATTTCACTGGAAGACAACTTACCTGAATTATGTGAAGGCATACTATCCGAATAGAGATTCAACTCGCTGTTTAGATTTTGCAATTTGTGGAACCTTTACAGTGTTTGTCATTGAATATGAAGTTATGAAGCCGCCAAAGTTTTTAACCTTGTTGCGCGGTCGAAGGTTAACCAAAAACTACGGAAACCTAATCCGTTACAAAGATTTGTTTTTAGTGGACTGTCAATTGTTTCATTCAATAAGATTGGCAGTTACGTAAGCAGAAATGTATTATACATTACATAATTGGCCGAGATTGTCATGTAAAACAGTATCTTCTAATGAATATTGAGCAGAAGATAATTTCTGTATCAGTTATTTTGACGAAACTAAATTACGGAAAGCATGCCGATGTATAGGGCAAATTTAATTTCTTTGTTTTTGTTTTTAGGCATGAGACAACGAAAATATTTTTGTTGTCCATTAACTTCTGATTATTTGTTTTCCTAATTTTGTTATCAATCATTGAAATCATTATCATTTGATTGTAAATTGGGATTAAAGATTCAACCGATAGCTTTTCCACCTTATTCCATATTATTCCATCCAACCAAAGCATCAAAATTATTTGCTTCAAATATTTGTCTAAGCCTGCATGATAACTTTGACATTAATTAGATAATAAATGTATTTAAAACATAATCGTAGTTTATAAATTGAAATGGTAACGAGCATGACATGTGAATGATTAGAGTGATGAGAAGGTAAATATTGCATTTTTTGAATTCCGCTACTTGTTTTTATGGTCGAGGATAGACTTCCAACTTTAAATAAACACTGTATAGATGCTAACTAAAACATAAAGTTTTATATCTGTTTCACACCATTTCAGTTTGTTATTATTTCGCTTAAATCATATAATACTTGGAAACTACCCTGTTACTAGAAAATACTGCTACTTACACCTCCAACTGGAAAAGTCTAATTCATACGAGTATACTTAAGCATCTTATTGCGTAATTCCGCACTCGAAGTCTAATGCTGCGGTACCAAAATATTTCTTAAAGGGTGTTCAAGTTACTTTCAACTAAGTAATGACCAAAATTGAGGTCAATTTGACATTTCTTTTATAATTACACCAAAGCAAAGCAGCGTGGTGACTTGACTGGGTTTATCGTATCTGCACCCATTTTTACCATGAAATTATGGCTTACCCCTAACTTCTGGATACTGCTTTTACTTGTTTTACTTTTCATATTACAGGTGAACCATAATTAATAATAATATTGGTTTTATTCATGATTGGTTGGCCGTAGCCCTTGCAACCTTCATACATAGTTATTGATTCATTACAAATATCAATGATTGGTTTCGATACAATTATTTCTGTACTGCAGCATAAACTTAACATAGGAAGTAGTATGTCTAAGCTTATCTCTATTCATTACCTTAAAATAGCTCTCGTATTCATTAACATTTTTTGGCAATGCATAGTTGTTTAGAAATCATTTTCTTAACAGGTCATACCTTTTGCATTCAAACATTACGTGGAAATTATTTTCTTCATTTTGTTTACAGAGTTGACATGTTGGATCTTCATTAACATCATAAAAAGTTTTTAAGCTATTTAGTTTACATGTTTGGTTATTAAATGTGAGTTGTCCAGCATTAGCTCTAAGTTGTACAATGGTTCGTATGTCATTCCAATTGACATTGTAGTTAAGGAACTTTTCTCGTCTAATATGTGTTCTAAGCGTTTTATAGTTTGGCATGGACGAGCTTTGTTTCATTTTTATTATGTCATTTTCGATCGCAGTAGCGCACATACGCTTGAAGATTTTATTTATATGCTGTATTTGTTCGTTGTATGTCGTATACCGATTTATCGTTTGTGTTAAATAGTTATCCAGACCCCATTTCCTGCAGCTTTCGTGTAACTCCCTATACCAGTTGTGCTTGCATTTTTTGTTGACACTTGTTTTGATGAGATTATCATAACACTGTCGTATGAGAGAATCAGGGTGCTTGTGCAGTATTCTGAGTCTAAATTTGAGCGTGTTCTTAATCAAGTCTGTTTCTAGTAAATTAACGTGTGTCTCAAGCCTGTAAAACCATTTTGGTGTTTTGTATGGCAAGAAGAAAAGTCTCCTGATAAAAGAGATCTGAAAATCGTTTATTCGATTTATTATATTGTTCTTTGTTGCCCATATGCTTGAACCATAAAACAGAACTGACCTGACGAGCACATCAAACATTTTTCAGTCTTGAGTCAATTGTTCGCATTTTCGACTTGCTGAAGATTTGAAACAGGGTTTTCATGGCTATTTCTGCCTTTTGTATAAAGTCTGAACAAGTTTTATGGTAGTCCATGTTGGAGTAAAAAGTAACACCCAGATAAGTATACCTGTCTACTATTTCTATCACCGTGTTATCATAAAAGATTTTAGGCCTAATACGGTTCTTCCGTTTTCTAGTGTGAAATATGACAATTTTTGTTTTGTCCAGGTTTACACTAAGGCTTTGATTTGAGAAGTAGGCGTTCATTATATTTACTTTGTCTTGCAGATCTACTGCGTTAGTGGCTAGAATAATTATGTCGTCAGCATATAGAAGGATATGAATTTTTGCTTTTCCAATGGGTATGTGTGCAATTTTTGACTTGCTTAACTTTTCAACTAGCTCTTCTAAAAAAATTGTGAATAATTTTGGGCTAAGGCTTTCGCCCTGCAATACGGATTTTTCAATAGGAAACTCGTCGCTTGTTCCAAAAGGTGTCTTCACAAATGAGAACACTTGTGAATACATTTTCATCAGAAATCTAAGAAACTTGGAACTTAGGCCGACATTTATGAGTCTTTTCCATAATTATCATGGGGAATGCTATCAAAAGCTTTGGATAGATCTACGAAGACAGCAAATACTTGCCTTTTAGAGTTTGTTAGGCTGGATTGTAGTATAGCGTTTAACGTAAAGATATGTTGTTCACAGCCGTAACCTTTTCTATAGGCTGCTTGATTTTCAGATAATATGCTGTTTTTTCACACCATTCATTTAGTCTAATCCCCATCAATATTGTTATCAGTTTTAGACCTGTGTTTACTAACGAAATTGGCCTATAGTTGGACGGAATACCCTTGTCCCCTTTTTGTATATGGGTGACATACTAATTGTACAGAGCTCTTTCGACAAGTGGTGAACCATAATTAAAGATTAGGCTGATTGCTTTAAAACATAATCCCATCTAACAATTCAACAATGTATCAAAAATATGTATCTGCTCTCAAATGCTTGTTTTGCTATTCTCAACTCAACTGTGCAAATGTTTTGGGACTACCGGGACGTTACAGAATTATAACATCTTTCGAGTTTGAAAATTACCGTGAATATTTTGTTACACGTTTTTATTTAAGTACATACCTGGTAAAGAAGATTGTTTTTATGATTAAATGACAGCTTCGAATAATGTCAAATATATGTTACTTTGTACTACAGATTTAGTCGTACTTTTAGAAAAAGAGTGAAAATGTCTGCGTAATTGTACGGTCCACCTGCCCGACATGGGGTGTCTTTATTTGCAATTAGTCTATGTTATCGTAAACTATTATTAATGATTAAACTGATAGCTATTTCCACTTATGCCTACGCAATAAACACAGAATTCCAAATTTTTACAGGTTGTCAAACGTTTATTTTAGTATTTAATTCCGATTACTGTAAACAGTGGAGATGAGTCATGATTGGAGAGTGCTGCATGGTGGTAGAAACAATAATTTCTAAATCTGGACAAGAACAGTTATTTCAAAAGCAGAAGCATATTAATCGTTAATGCAAATGCACAATCAATGCATTTCAAAGGAGTATTTTGTTCCAAAAAGTTCGTGCCTCCAAGCTTAATCTTAAGTGGAGGACACGACAAATGGAACCTTAAAAGCCACTTATTTGTTTGTCGGTGTGCTGAAAATTGGCGTTGATACAAATATGCATGCCATTTAAACATTTCCAAAAGTTTTCTCGATTCCACAAAAACGGATGCCATCGCTCCACCACGCCACAAACTGCCAAAAATAGCGCACAGACAATAGCTGTGAGGAGAAAAACGCAATCGCTACCATATTTTCAGTAGATGAGGGTTTAAGTTTCAAAACCGTAGTGGTACTCAAGGATCCACAGAACATTGCGACCAATATAAGATGCAGAAGCGCCTTGTGCACTACTGTGTTGCTTAAATCAGCCATTATCTGCAGTTTGCGGTAAGTAAGCAACAAGCTCTGAAGTTTTTCTGGATTTGGTGAACAAAGACTGCGTAATCTGGAAAGAAAACAATTTCAATTAGAGATGACATATTGAGAAAGATGTCTTTAATTTAAAAGCAGTGGATTTACTTTTGGATGTGTTCCTGTAGCTTCAACATGCACAAAATATTGAGCCCTGGCATCGCAAAGATAAATCCGGAATAGAAGTAAGTCCAGATTTGATAATTAATGTAAAGTACTCCAATTTTCGAAAGTCTCCATACTATCCACAGCAGAATGTAATTTATATTGATGATCTTATTTTGTTCCATCTTCCCCAAATTGCATTCTGGTAATGCCCACCACAACAAGATAGTGCTTTTACAGGGATTCTGAAAATGAAATCCAATTACGGTAGCACTCGGTACCGCTCTACAAAATATGTAGAGAAGCCAGACAAATAGTAAATTTGCGAATCGGACATTGCTCGTTTTTTGTCTATGACGTTTTAATTGATTCATGGAGGTTGAGAATAAGCTGTTAATCAACGGTTTTATTTCCACGCCACTATCAGTAGCAATCCTCGCATAAGCAGAGCAGAGTGGAAGTGTAGTTACAACATAACCTCTTAAAAGTTTAGGGAAAACTCCTTCATTTTCGTCTTTGCGGGAGGGATACAACAACTCATGAATCATTATTTGACTCAACAGTATAACTAAGGATATATGAAATATGTAGCGTTTCCATTGAATCTTTCGTAACTTTTCAGGGCATAAAATTGACACTACTTTGCTCTCGGGAATCCATGTCACAGCTAAGCATTTTTGATTTGTTGCATGTTTACATAGGACACTGAATACAAACTCAATATTCTGAAAGTTTGCTCTCATGGTGTTTCGCGTGTTAGAGAAGAAACACAGCTTGGGAGGTTGAGATGGGGAATTTAAACCGAAATTGTCGACTGGAGGATCGTCAATTGCAAATAAAAATTTAAAAAACAGAAGTATCAAAATTTAAAATAAACTTGTTATACTTTTTGTTGTTGTAAAGAGTTATAATTATTTACGTACCTAAGATATCCCAAGTCATCTTGCGCACGTCGAAAATGATTTACTGTTCAACTATTCGTTCCTACAGTTTTGAATATGTTCGCTATTAATTAATATTATTAACGACTACCAACGGTTTAAGATCTCTTGAGTTTCCTTTCCATACATACATTGAAGATCTCTTGAGTTCAGGACGATCAGAAGTAAATTTTAAAAGCCTTTCTAGGAAATGCATGCATTTTAAGAAAACGCAATTACTTCTCTTCGCTTCACGCATGTATGTTTAAAGCTTTATGTTTTCAGTATAAATAGTTTCGGTTACCAGATTGTTTATCTTTCAAAATCAAATGAAATACTGTGAGCACTTATATGCCAATATTCTCTTATATAATTTCTTTATATCTGATTTAATGCCCAATATCATTCGGCTGGAGTTGAGCAAAAACATCGCAATGTCCATTGTTTAATTTCTGGATATTTCCTAATTGATTTACCAGAGATAAACAATACAAGCCGTAATTAAAGATTACGCAGATTACTTGTGAATATCCACTTATCTTTATCACAATTAGGTAAATCGTTTAAATTTTTAGAATTTCAAACCACTGTAATATTTGGGTTATTAGTAGACTTACCTACGTAACCTGGAATACTTAGCTTTATTGTATCGTGCGAAGATATACATTAAACAATAAAATAGGAGGATTTTTTTACGATAAAATAGTATAATAATGTAACTAATATTACAGATTTTTGCATTTTAAAAATCGTTAAAGTAGGAGCACATATTGAGAAGTTCCAGCAGGTTTATGAAATCGACCTGATATGTGTGTTTCAAAGGAAATCACAGTTATGCTAGAAATAAAGATCTATGTGAGTTATGCATGTTGCACAGGGTTATCGCCGGGGTAATGTGATACGTTTGCGACAGGGGCACTTTGATGTTTTTTGGGTCTTTGTAAAGGGATGACATTTTCTCAGAGGTTTCTAGAAGAATTTGGCTGAAATATTCTTTATCTTATTCTCCAAGCGATTCTACAGGTGGCAAATCAAGGGTTTTTGAAAATTCGAAAAAACACGCGCGTAAATTCAAAACCAAAACGAGTGGATTTTTGCTAAAAATTTAAAAATCTTTAAGTGTACTGAAAGGGCAAAAACTCGCGTGTATTCTTGAATTTAAAGTTTATTGAAGGCACAAAAATGGTTGTTATGAACTTTTAAGCGTTTTTAAATTTACCAAAAATATTATGCTTTTTTCTAAAAACTTTTCTCTTCTTGGTTTTGAATTTACGCGCGTGTTTTTTCGAATTTTCACAAACCCTTGAATCGCCACCTGTAAAATCGCTTGGAGATTAAGATAAAGAAAATTTCAGCCAATTTCGTCAAGAAACAACTAAGAAAATGCCGTCCCTTTACAAAGACCCAAAAAACATCAAATTGCCCCTGACGCAAACGTATCACATTTCCCTGGCCGATAACCCTGTCCAACACGCATAACTCACATCTTTATTTCAAGCATAACCGTGATTTCATTTGAAACACACATATCAGGTCGATTTCATAAACGCTGCTGAACTTCTCATTATATTTTTTTGTCTGAACTCGACTAATGTTTTTTATTTTGCAGGCAGTTATCTCATGTATAATTGGAAACATTTGTTTAGGTTATATTGACAGCTTTTAATCATAATCTATCTTACTAAACATCACGAGCTTGCTTTCTGGAATACATTTAGGGAGCCGATTTCAGTCTCGCTGGCAAATCCACAATATCTGAATTTTTAAATTAAATACAAATTAATATTGACGTAGAAGACGTATGACTACTAGGCAACAAATGCAATAGATAAATTTCTGGTATAAAAAATTGTTTGTATTCAAAATTCTCATGTTTTCCTTATTGTTCTACAAAGTACTGAAAACTTTCCACCCATGGTTTGTGGTATTATCTAAGCCTAGTGCACTTTTGTTTAGGAGCATACTATAACGTTTTTTATTTTCTCAAAACAATAAACCTTGATGTACATTAAAATTGAAGGTAGCCAATTTGGTGATAAAGCAGCCAATTTGGCCATGTTTCCTGGAGCTAATGGGAGCATGATAATAATCTGTAACAATTAGCTCTTGTGTTGGGAGGTGGGAAAATTGGTTTGTATTTATTAGAGAATTGTCATTTTAGTAGCAAATCATTTGAAATGCTGGGAAAAGTAAAATCCGGCACATACAGCCGAAAACACAGAAATTTTTCCTTATCAAAAATTCAGTTAAATTTTATAAAAGCATGGATGAGCATTGCATGTGTGTATCGGCATCCCGAACTACAACAAAGAAATTTTAAACCAAGATACAGACATGCCTTACTGACATTTTCTCAAAATTACACAATGAAGGGTATCGAATTCATGGTTCTTGGAGACTTTAATCTCAAGACAATTATGCTAAATCCCCTTTGCTAATATTTTTGTGACACTGTGGCCTGTAAATAAAGATTGTAAATACTCCACCGTAAACGGGCAAGCTACTTGACTTAATTTTTGTAAAAAGTGAGGACTCTGTTAATCAGATTACAAAGTGTACGATGCCGTCTCTTGCAGAATTCTTTTTAACAGAATGTATCTGACAAATCAGCATTACAAACCATAGTGAAACCATTGTACAAAAGCGGCTACATTTAGGGTCTTTTCAACGAGCCAAATCCAGATATCGCTTTCATTGAAGGCATTGTCAAGATATTTGGATAAAATTTATCTGTGTTTGCTGTTGAAAAGACCCTAAATGTAGCTCTTTTGTACAATGGTTTCACATGTTTGTATTTGTATATACATTCTGTTAAAAGATGGTCTGCAAGAGACGCATCGTACACTTTAGATCTGATAACAGAGTCCTCACTTTTTACAAAAATTAAGTCAAGTAGCTTGCCCTTACGGGTGGGATTATTTACAATCTGTTTTACATGCACAGTGTCACAAAAATTTACAAGGGATTTACATAATTGTCTTTGAGATTAAAGTCTCCAAGAACCATGAATTCGTTACCTTCATTGTGTAATTTTGAGAAAATGTCAGTAAGCATGTCTGTATCTTGGTTTAAAATTTCTTTGTTGTAGTTCGGATGCCGATACACACATGCAATGCTCATGCTTTTATAAAATTTAAACTGAATTTTGATAAGAAAAATTTCTGTGTTTTCGGCTGGTCTGTGGGATTTTTATTTCCCGCATTTCAAACTGATTGCTAGCTAAAAATGACAATTCTCTAATAAATACAAACCAATTTTCCGCGCACCTCCCAACACAAGAGCTAATTGTTACAGATTAATTATCATGCTGCCCAATTAGCTCGCAGGAAACATGGCCAAATTGGCTGCTTTATCACCAATTGCTACCTTCATTTTAATGTACATCAAGGGTTTATTGTTTTGAGAAAATAAAAAACGTTATAGTATGCTCCTAAACAAAAGTGGGCACTCGGCTTAGATAATACACAACCATGGTGGAAAGTTTTCAGTACTATTTTAGGAACAATAATTAGAAAACATGAGAATTTTGAATACAAACAATTTTTTTATACCAGAAATTTATCTATTGCATTTGTTGCCTAGTAGTCATACGTCTTCTACGTCAATATTAATTTTGTATTTAATTTAAAAATTCAGATATTGTGGATTTGCCAGGAGACTGAAATCGGCTCCCTAAATGTATTCCAGAAAGCAAGCTCGTGATGTTTAGTAAGATAGATTATGATTAAAAGCTGTCAATATAACCTTAAACAAATGTTTCCAATTATACATGAGATAACTGCCTGCAAAATAAAAACATTAGTCGAGTTAGACAAAAAATATAATGAGAAGTTCCAGCAGGTTTATGAAATCGACCTGATATGTGTGTTTCAAATGAAATCACGGTTATGCTTGAAATAAAGATGTGAGCTTTATGCGTGTTGGACAGGGTTATCGGCCCAGGGAAAATGTGATACGTTTGCCGTCAGGGGCAATTTGATGTTTTTGGGTCTTTTGCTAAAGGGACGGCATTTTTTAGTTGTTTCTTGACGAAATTGGCTGAAATTTTCTTTCTCTTTAATCTCCAAGCGATTTTACAGGTGGCGATTCAAGGGTTTTTGAAAATTCGAAAAAAACCGGCGCGTAAATTCAAACCGCAAGAAGAGAAAAGTTTTTAGAAAAAAGCTATAATATTTTTGGTAATTTAAAACGGCGCTTAAAAGTTCATAACAACCATTTTGTGCTTCAATGCAAACTTTAAATTCGAAGAATACACGCGAGTTTTTGCCCTTTCAGTACACTTAAAGATTTTTAAATTTTTAGCAAAATGCCACATCGTCTTGGTTTTGAATTTACGCGCGGGTTTTTTTTCGAATTTTCAAAAACCCTTGATTTTGGCCCACGCCTGTAGAATCGCTTGGAGAATAAGCTAAAGAATATTTCAGCCAAATTCTTCTAGAAACCTCTGAGAAAATGTCATCCCTTTACAAAGACCCAAATAACATCAAAAGTGGCCCCTGTATCGCAGCACGTATCCAGTTGCCCGGGCCGATAACCCCTGTGCAACGCATGCATGAACTCACCCATAGATCTTTATTTCTCAGCATAACTGTGATTTTCCTTTGAAACACACATATCAGGGTCGATTTCATAAACCTGCTGGAACTTCTCATATGTGCTCCCTACTTTAACGATTTTTAAATGCAAAAATCTGTAATATTAGTTACATTATTATACTATTTTATCGGTGAAAAAATCCTCCCTATTTTATTGTTTAATGTATATCTTCGCACGATACAATAAACTAAGTTTCCAGGTTACGTAGGTAAGTCTACTAATAACCGCAAATATTACAGTGGTTTGAAATTCTAAAAATTTAAACGATTTACCTAATTGTGATAAAGATTACAGTGGATATTCACAAGTAATCTGCCGTAATCTTTAATTACGGCTTGTATTGTTTATCTCTGGTAAATCAATTAGCGAAATATCCAGAAATTTAAACAATGGACATTGCGATGTTTTTGCTCAACTCCAGGCCGAATGATATTGGGCATTAAATCAGATATAAAGAATTATATAAGAGAATATTGGCATATAAGTGGCTCACAGTTTTCATTTGATTTTTGGAGGATAAACAATCTGGTAACCAAAACTTTTATACTGAAAACATAAAGCTTTTAAACATACATGCGTGAAGCCGAAGAGAAGTAATTGCGTTTTCTTAAAATGCATGCATTTCCTAGAAAGGCTTTAAAATTTACTTCTGATCGTCCTGCAACTCAAGAGATCTTCAATGTATGTCATGGAAGGAAACTCAAGATCTTAAACCGGGTTGGTAGTCGTTTAATAATATTAATTAATAGCGAACATATTCAAAACCTGTAGGAACGAATAGTTGAAACAGTAAATCATTTTCGACGTGCGCAAGATAACTTGGATATCTTAGGTACGTAAATAATTATAATCTTTACAACAACCAAAAGTATAACAAGTTTATTTAAATTTGATACTCTGTTTTTTAAATTTTTATTTGCATTGACGATCCTCCAGTCGACATTTCGGGTTTAAATTCCCCATCTCAACCTCCCCAAGCTGTGTTTCTTCTCTAACACGCGAAACACCATGAGAGCAAACTTTCAGAATATTGCTGGTTGTATTCCAGTGTCCTATGTAAATGCAACAAATCAAAATGCTTAGCTGTGACATGGATTCCCGAGCTTAAATATTAAAGTAAGTGTCAATTTTATGCCCTGAAAACAGTTACGAAAGAGTTCAATGGAACGCTAACCTATTTGATATATCTTCAGTTATAGCTGTTTTGAAGTCGAAATCATGATTCATCCGAGTTGTTGTATCCCTCCGAAAGACGAAAATGAAGAGTTTTCCCTAAACTTTGTACTTTATTAGGTTATGCTTGTGTACTACACTTCCACTCTGCTCTGCTTATGCGAGGATTGCTACTGATTGTGGCGTGGAAATAAAACCGTTGATTCACTCATCTTCTTATTCTCAACCTCCACGAATCAATTAAAACGTCATAGACAAACAAAACGAGGCAATCGTCCGATTCGCAAATTTACTATTTGTCTGCTTCTCTACATATTTTTGTAGAGCGGTACCGGTGCTACCGTAATTGGATTTCATTTTCAGAAGTCCCTGTAAAAGCACTATTCTGTTGTGGTCGGCATTTACCGGAGAATGCAATTTGGGGAAGATGTAACAAAATAAGATCATCAATATAAATTACATTCTGCTGTGGATAGTATGGAGACTTTCGAACATTGAGTACTTTACACTTATTTAT
>LJIJ01004115.1:0-15996 GCA_001718145.1 Orchesella cincta
AGCTCGACATCGTTACGAAAATTGTCCAGCACGGAACGCTAAGTGCAGCCACTGCAAACGGATTGGACATTACGAAACGTCTGCTTCCAGAAACTTCGTCAGCAAATCAGGCTAGTGAATTCCGCATACAACAGCAATCAAAGGAGCCACAATGGGGAACGTGACTATCTTCAGGCTGGAAAAAGCAACAACTTATTACAAATACCAACGCAAATAGCTGAAGATAGGCATGAATATATGGTTACCTGACACAGAGCTGACGTAGATGCAATTAGTATTCGAGACATTCAGTCTCTTGGAAGAAACGCAAAGGCTCAGCTGAACCGGCATAAGCAGGAGGTATACGCCGCTAATGAAGCAGCTTAGCCTGTTGGCTCCATATCAGCTGTGGCTGAAGTTAAACAGCAGACAATACCACACCGTCATTCGGTGTTCGAAAGCTGTCAACCCACTGCTCAGCAAAGCAGGATGTATTGCGCTGGGACTTCTCAACCCTGATTGGCCATGTTCGGAATTAAAAGAAAATTGCATCGATATCGAAACCCAAGGTATTATCAACATCATCTCATCTGGAGTAAAACAATACCCCATGAGATTTCCCCTAACTCAAAGACTGATGAGATACAACAGGAATTCTAAGCAATAGCAGAAGCCTTTGATGACCGCGTGTTGAAGCCAAATGATTGGAGCACCGATGAAAATTGATCTTGTTCCTGACGCCAAACCTGCCGTCGTTACAAGGCTTACACTATCCACTCCACTGGCGTGAACAAGTCAAAGCCCAACTCGATGACATGAAAATAAAGGGCATCATTGAAGCAGTGCCAGTTGGGGAAGCGCCAGTTGACTGGTGCCACCCAATGGTCATAGTCCCCAAGAAGGCACAACGGAGCCCCGAATCACAGTGGATCTCACGGGACTCAATAAATACGTGCGAAGACCAGTGTATCCAGTGAAAGTCGCCTAGAGAAGCCGTAGCAAGGATCCCGCCTGGAAATAAATACTTCACAACCCTAGACCACGGCATGGATACTGGCAAGTTCCCCTAGACGAGAGTAGCAAGAAGCTTACCACTACTTTCATCACGCCATGGGGCTGCTTCCGCTATTGCCGCAATGTCATGGGACTCATCTCAGCGGGCGACGAGCATAACAGACGTGGAGACGAGGCGATCAAGGGGATAAGCAACGTCGAAAAGATTGTAGAGGACATTCTTATTTATGACGACGACTTGGAAACGCATACAAAGCGCGTGATGGAAGTCATTCAACGTTGTTTGGACCACGGAATGACGCTGAACGCGAAAAAGTTCAAATTTGGAAAACCGGATGTGGAGTGGTGTGGTTACAGAGTTAACCAGGATGGATACACACCGTCACCCCATCTCGTCCAGGCGCTACAACAGTTTCCGGTCCCAACTTCCAAAACGACGTGCAAGGTCATTTTGTGACTCGTCCAGCAGTTCGAAGCGTTCTCATCTCGAATGCTGCGGAGCTAGCACTACCAATACGAGCACTTCTCCCGAAAATGCAGCGTTCCTTTGGGAACCTCTACACCAAAAGCATTTCAAGAAATTATTCAGGGTTTTCCAGCCCCCGGAATTCTGGCCCAGTTTGACTTCACGCCCAGTTCGTCTGGGAAATGACGGTGCGCAGTCCAAAGGTCTGGATTCGCTCTCTGGCAGGAACAAAGCGATAACAGTTGGAAATTACTCCAAGCGGGTTCCAGATTCGTGACGCCAACCGAAGCCAGATACAGTGCTACTGAGATCGAGCTACTCGCCGTCACGTGGGCCGTAAAAAGAATGTCGCATGTTTCTTCTTGGAAACCTTTTGAGCTCGTGTTGATCATCGCCCCCTGGTATCTATTCTCAACGCCAAAACCTTGGATGAAGTCGAAACCCCGACTCCAGCGTTTGAAGGAAAAATTAGCATGCTTTCGTCCGCAAGTTGTATGGAGAGCTGGAAAAACACATTGTCGTCGATGTTTTCTCCCGTTATCCATCATCTACCCCAACGGCAGAAGAAGAGGAGGATTTCGATGTACCTACAAATTTTGCTGCTATTTTGAAGGATCCGGAAGATGGGACAGACATTTTGCAGGATCCTATCTTGGTGGCAGTAAAGGATGCAGGGAGGCATATGCAGGTGAGTATGGAAGACTCATCCAGTTGATCAGAAACGGATTTCCAGAGCATAAACAAGACCTGGATCGAGATCTGGCACCATACTGGAAAATCAAGGACGAGCTCCGGGTGGAAGAAGGTATCATTATGTGGGGGCAGAAGGATACTGATACCAGAAGCTCTGAGACGTAACGTACTAGAAACTCTCCATGCATCCCACCAAGGTCAGGAGAGGACCCTCCGCCGAGCACGTCAAGCCGTCTTCTGGCCTAACATTTCAATGATGTTAAAATCTCGTTCGGGGATGCAACGAATGTGCATCTCGCTTACCATCCCAGCAGAAGGCCAATGCTCGTAGAGCAGTCGTGTACACGTCCATTTCAATGCGTTGGGGTGGACCTATTCAAATACGCGGGCTTCGAGTACCTCGTCATGGTGGACAAGTTCTCCGGATGGCTTAGCGTGGCCAAATGCGGCCACAGCACAAACACTAGCCGAGTCATTCATCTACTCAAACAAATGATGATCAACGTAGGAATCCCCGAGAAGCTTATCAGTGACAACGGACCCCAATTTTCGAGCTTTGAGTTTAAAAACTGGGTCCAAAAGTGGGGCATTGTCCATGATCCTTCGTCTCCTCACTATCCTCAAGCCAACGGTCTAGCTGAGTCCGGCGTTAAGGCAGCGTCACATCTCATTGCAAAAACATCACCAAATGGAGATTTGACCACTGACGCCTTCCAACTCGGGCTCATGAGTTGGGGAACACCCCAGAGCTGATGGTCGCAGCCCAGCCGAGCTCGTGTTTGGATTCCCAATACGCCACTAAACTTCCACTACATCGAGCTCAGTTCGCCAAGGAGTGAGAAAAGCAAATGGCTGAGGCGGATACCCGCGCGACCAGATTGAAAGAGAAAGCAGTGAGCCATTACAACACAGCAGCCAGACCATTGCCCCACCTTAAACGAGGAGAAATTGTTCGTGTGCAAGACCTGTCACAAAGGAGTGGACCAGAATTGGAGAGGTCATTGATGCCCACCACCGTGGCCGGAGCTATACCATCCGAACGGAGTCTGGTAGAGTTTTCTGGAGAAACCGGAAGTTCCTCCGCCGTTATTACAGCGGGCAATACGCGGAGACAGAAGAGGAACCTGCAGGAAGATCCGAACCACGGAGGTCCACACGTCTTCGTCGAGTACCAGAGAGGTTCACCGCTCACCAGCTTGACCGGAGGTCAAACTCCAAAGGGGGGCATGAGGGACGCTATCCAACCTTGCCCCATACATCTGAGAACGGTCACCGCGGTCAACTGAAGACACCGCACATGGTATGCCCAGCAGCAGCTAGTAGGAGGTAGGAAGCCGGAGATCATCAATATACCATGGATCTATCGTCATGATCGTACCCATACTTTGTACTGTCTCATTCCTATACTTTATTCCAATGTATATTTGATTGTAGTAAAAGCTAACTTATCATTAACCTGAACCTGATTAGTAGCGCCGTTGTCTTTCATTTATCATCACAACGGGCGCACCACAAACATAATTTTAGAGACTGGAATTCATGGAAATCTGACAAGCGCGTAAGTAAAAATTGTAAGCATTCCCACAGATTGAGAAAGCCCAACGACCACTCCATAAGCCTGGTGAATTCCGTTGTAGTAATTTATCATAAGTTGAATTTGTCGAAATAGTAGGACTTTCTTTTCAGTTTCATTTTTAAGATTGGAAATGTAATCGTGGGCGATTTTAATATACTGCTTAAAAAAGTGACAGGGGGGATACGAAAAAGACGAGGTCTGCATTAAATCCTACGTAGAAATGTGAGCCAACAATCCAGTTAAATAGGACGATAAAAAGTTTTAATGCGAATGGTCCTGGGTTTTGACAGTCTGATAGAATAAAATAACCGAAAATGTCCGGAGTGCAGGGAAACTCGAGGGTTGCGATGACCTTGTTTAGTTCCACGACAACTGTGTTAATTATGGTGTTTCCAAGAATGAATTTGCATAAAGTATTTATCTTCTTGGGACAGCTTTGAATTAACCAATCTGAAAATTAAATTTAGAAATAAATATTTCTAACGATTAAAAAATCATTTATTTTCTTTTTTACCATAATTAGTTTCAAATTTGACCAAGGAATTTTGCAAAGTCGAAATTTCCTTCTGTTTTTTCCAATGTAGCCAATTAATCAAAGCAAAAGAGTAATGGCACCAAATAAAGAATACGACTGGCAAAAACAACAGAGGCCACTCGATTTGGATATAGTTTGTGGTAATGAATCGTTTGGAAAAGTGTCAAGGTTGTTATGAAGAATGAGAGAAAAATCCGAAACAAAAAGTATTTTTGGTACGTAGGTGAATTTATAACAGACAAATGTTGGAGATTCGGTCATATTTGAATATTGTAGCGCCCAAGAAATATCTTGAGGTTTTTAGAAAGCCAGAGAAAAGATTTTGAGGTGGTTGAAGAAGCAAACATGGTGGAACTATTTTGCAAAAAAAATTCCTCCTGGAAAATGAAACGTATTGGAAAGATTTACTGAGTTTTTGGTTCTAGTCGTAACCTTACTTGAACCTTGAGTTCTTTCCACGCGTTTCCCAGTTGAGTTCATTAGTATTTACAACCCACTCAATTAGTTCAGGTACAGACTCAATCGTCTTGATCAGATACTGACTTCTAAATACTGTAAATGAATCAGATAAAATCCCGAATCTTACCAAATACACCGGTTATAATGAGTTTGAAGAGATTCTGATTTAGATAAAGAGTTCCAATGATAAGCATACCATTTCATAATCATGCTTATGACAGGTGACTTGAGAATGGGTTCGGATTATCGCTCCCGAAAAATGATGAAATCTTAGAATTCGTGTGTTTAGGAATATAACGGGAAACCAATTTTTCACACTTTTAGCAAAAGATACAATGAACTTCTGTCTGTGAAAACAAACTCCTTTGGAAATGTGTAATGTATTGGTCGTAACTTTACACGCATAAACAACGTGAGCTCTACCCACACATTTCGTAGTTTGTCCAAGCCTTTTACTTTTGGTAATGTGATCTATGTTTGATTACGAGTAGTAGCTGTGTAAATATTATTGTTAGTTCGATAAATTACTTTTGCCGTCTTGATCAGATACATGTTCAAAAGTAGTAGTAAATTTACTCTCCATTATTTTTACCAGTTACAATAGTTTGAATTTGGAACGGAATAAATATATCTGTCAGATTTATCATGCTTTCGAGCCATGACAAGGTGGGTTGATATTAAGGTCAGAACTTCCTCAGTGATAATTTGATGGTTATCATGAAATTCATCAACAATCCATTAATGATTATTGGCATTTAGGCGAAAAGTAGAAATGACGATGATTTGTCACATAAAAAGGAGAAAGATTTTAAAAGCTGATTTATGTTTAAAATGCTTCATCCGTAAACTGACAGCTTTCACCTAACTTCAAACTATTACTTCAATTAAGCTACATTTTCTACACATTTCTGATATACCTTTATATTTAATTAACATGATGACAAGACGATAATAATTAATTACATTATATAGTTAAAACCTAGTCTGCTTATTCTTCTTTCATTAGCAGTAAATTGACCGTCCAAGAAATTCCAAAGTTTACCATCATAAAAGGGTAGAAACCTCTAGAAAATTGACACGTCCCAATCTTATCTTTTGTAGTGGCATGCTTCTAATCACCCTTCGAAGCCAGGGTTGCCTCCTCAACTCCCTTTTACCTTTCAATCCCTTCATCATCCGCTGTGATTGGCCATACACATCTCCAAGCTCTCCGAACACAAACAAAATTGTCAATAGACATTGTGAGCATACTCCAAAACAGAACATGATTTTAGAAGCAGGAAACCCAGAATGAAACCGTACAAGTTCATACGAAAAAATGGTCAACATTCCCACAGATTGTGAGAGCCCAGCAACGACTCCATAAGTCTGATGAATCCCGTTGTAAACGATATCATGAGCTGAATTTCCCGGAAAAGGATTACTTTCTTATGTCCTTCGTTTTTCAAATTGGTTATGAAACTCTCAGCAATCCGAATATACTGCTTGAAGAAGTGACAAGGGAGATACGAAAAGCAGACGAGGTCAGCATTAAATCCGATGTAGAAATGAGAGCCAACGATCCAGTTGAAAAGGACAATAAAGATTTTTAAAATGGTTCCAAAATAATCTGATTGATATTTCTCCAGAATTTCTTGATCTTCTTGGCATTCTTCCAACATAGAATAGCCTAATATATCCGGAGTGCAGGGTGTTTCAAAGGTTGAAAGAAGCTTGTTCATTTCCACAATGAACACGTTTGAAATTGTATTTCCAAGGATCATCTTACAAACCGTATTTTGGCTTCGTTTACAGCTTGTCATGAGAGTTTCTTTTGAAAAGAAAGTTTTATTTATTTGAATAAATTTCGAAAAAATATAATAAATAAGTAAATCCTTACCGTATCGTTTTTCAAAGTTGATCATCGCACTATGCAAACTCCCGTATTCAACCTGCGTTTCCCAGTGGAGAAAGTTAATAATAGCGAAGGAGAAATGACACCAGATAAAGAAGGAAACTGGGAGCACCACAGAAGCACCGGATGGATGCAGTTGATAATACTGAATGGTTTGGAAAATTGTCAAAAATGTAACAAAAAAGGCAAGAAAAAGTCGAATCTTGAAGTAGTTTTGGTAGAGAGTGGATCTCGTACCAAATACTTTGTTTGAAATGGGGTCATATTCGAATATTGTGGCACCAATAAATCGAGCAGCTTTTATGTAACGCTGGAGAAACGCTTTGGGAATGGGAGAGGACACAAACATGATGAATATTGCTGAAAAGTGAAGGAACAAATGAACAATAAAATTTCAGGGAAAACTTCGGGTTTGTTTCGAATGTTTTATTTGTTTTGTGACCCGGAAAAGTAACATTACAGAATCTACATCAACATCAAATTATCTTGTCTGGATCAGAGTTTGTATAACAAAACTTTGGATTTCCAATTTCTAAACGGATAAATAAGCGGGAATGTTTTGCTTCTAAATCTAAGTTGGTTTTTGAATTGTTGATTGGCACAAATCCAAATCAGATGGACATGTTCTGGCAATTTTACCCGTTTCTTCTAATTAAAAACAGGGATTTGTTCCGATATTCAGCTATGATTCTAACTATAACAAACTAGAATTGAGTGGTTTGCCGAATGTAAACAGTTTAATTGGTAGGGTTTTCAAGTCAGTTGTTGACAAGAGCTTAAAATTTGTTTAAATATTCTTTTTGGTTCCTAGCATTGTGAAAGCAAATACAATAGAAATGACAGGGATTGTTGGATAACACATTAATTACTTCAGGCCACGGAACAAAAACAAATTCCCTACACTTAATTCCACTCTTGATGGACTTTCAAGCTTCTAGAACTTAGTCAACAAACGTTTATGACGAGTAATTATTATCATGGTAATTAAGCTTCTATTTCTCGATAATAGCTAAGACAGGTGGTTTAAATAAATGGAATTTAAGTGCAGCTAAGCTAAAAAATATTGAAACATTGTAAAAGAAGCATGATAATTATTTAAATTCCAAACGGTATCAATTTTAAAGGAAGGATATTTTCCAGAATTTGAATATAGCCAAATACAGTTCATTTCTCAGTCCGAACACGCCTGAAACACATTAATACACAAAATTTTAATAGTAAATAATATAATAAACGCTGAAAAACCAAAAAATGGACATGGTCATATTGGCAAACAATAGCTTTTTTAACGAAGCTATAAAACTCCTCTGCTTTCGGGTCATAACACTTGTGCCCTTCCTAAACAAATATTCGATCCACTAAAAGAAAATTGTTGTTAAAATTCACTAAAACATACAAAACTCTGCTAAATTTTCACTCACAAACATATTGGCATACTTCCTGCATTTTTTATCATTTGTTGCCCAAGCGCATCACCAAACAAGTCGTTAAACCAACGATGCTTTAAAATAGATTCATTAACTCACTAAAAAAGAAGATCATGACTAGTTAGAAAGCTTGGCAAATTTTTTCAATGGAAAATAGATACAGTCTCTGCCAAAGACAGAATTTCAGCATGGTAACAGTTTAGCGATGAGGACAATACATTTCAATTATTGCTCATTAACTACGGAATTTTATGACTGTGTATGAGGTACGGCAAAATACGTTCATTAATGATAATACGTAAACATATAAGTTTTATAACTTAATGTAGATGCGATGGTACAATTTAACCTTACAAACTTTATAGCTGCAGAAAAAGTACACCTTACGCTTATGTTTAATCTAACTCCAATATGTAAGCAAATATCTTTCTAGTTTTTTAGGATTATCGTCAGGAATGAAACGGTGCGACCTGGATTTACTAAACTGGCTTTAACAATTACGAGTTACACTCTCTGGAACATGGTAAAAATAATAATATGGTAAACTGTTCACATTTTTAAATATACTAAGCGAGCAGAATTAGATCTGAATAATTTACTGACACTGTGTTGGTTACTTTTAAACAACATTTTATAACATGTATAAGTACTTTACCTACATAAAATATATAGAAAGCATATTTTATAAAAATAATTTATGAAAACGAAAAGAAGTGGACAACAACAACTAAATAAGGTAGTTTGGATTTAATCAATATTTTAAACATGAAATCCATTTTCCACATGGTAGAATATTGGCAGAAATTCCATGTTAAGTTAACAATGAGTGAATCTTTGTACTATACATATAACAATTATAGAGTAAAGCAAATGGAAGGTATACGAAAATGGAAAATTCTTTTTCTTTAGTGTTCAATTGTCTGCTGTAGATTTAAAAAGACCTAAGGTCGGTTGCAATATAAAGTTAAAGTTGTCAAGCTTTATTGAACATGGTAAAGTATTTAAAAAGAAATTAATGGAAAGGATATGCCCCATTATATTACAAAAAGAATTTAATTACCTATTTAGGTTTGCAGTATAGTCGGAAACGTTTTTACCTGTGTTGGCAAAAAAGCGCTTTTTTTGTTAGAAATATCTACTGATTCGCTTTTTTGCTGTTTGGAAGCCTTTTTGCTGTTTTGGAACTTTTTTGATGTTTTGGTGCTGTTTTGCTGGATTCAGTCAGATACAAGACTGATTCCTATGAATTATGACCCAGACTTCATGGTGTTATTCAGAAATAATACATAATAAATACGCAGACGAAACTCAAAATGGAGTTATGTGTTTGTACGAATGCAAAAGGATGGTTTTCTGTCAATAAAACTGAAATTTTAGGTAATTTTTTTAAAAGAGCAAAACAGCAATCCAGCAAGCAGAATCGATCAGCAAAAAAGCTGCTTAAATAGCAAAAAAGCAGTTTTTCAACACAGCGCTGTTTTGCTGATTGCCAACACTGGTTTTTACAAACAAAATATTTTTAACTTTTTGCTACCTTTGACATTTCACTTAAATAGCTTAAATGGTCCTTCTAAAGGCTTCGTTTTTTCGAAAATTTTAAAATTCCGTCTTAATTACAATTTTTTAACCAACTGTAGTGCCAATGACCTTAATTGAAACAATTTAACTACAGGATTTATTGAAATAGCTTAGTTTTTAATTTATTATTTAATGTTAAAATCGTGAAAAGCTGCCTAAAACCTAGTTTAAGTTAGTATTTACAAAATAAGCTTCAAGCAGTATTTTAAAACGTATTAAACAATGCGAAACAAAAAAATCAGCTAGTTGCAAGAATGTGATATGTATATTCAGATATCACTCATTGTAAACTATCATTCAAAGCAAGCATTACGTTGACAATGTAGTCCAGGGTGTTCTTAAAGTAGTTCATTTTCATATCCCTGTCCATGATTCCAACACCACCAACCGGAATTGCAACATACGGGATGCTTGCTAGTATTCTACGGAGCCTCCTTCTTTCATCCCTACTGCAATGTACCAAACGCCTGTTCCATTCCTGTTTCATTTCAATACAATTCTCATGTACAGAGCAGCCTACCTCGGCAATGAAACATACAATAAACATCACTACGCAGCAACAAATTATAACTTGAAATGTGAAGTAAGGATTTAATTGATGCCGAATGCTAAAAACTGCATAATTTGGACCAATAACAAGAAAGAAGAAGCCAGCAACAAGAACTCCACCAGTAAGATATTGAGCTATCTGGTAACCCACAGCCCTAACCAACGAAAAGTATTTTGAACTTCATCAGACTGGTGTAGTTGCACCGGCTGGCTCGATCGTTTCTTGTCTGGCTCACGAGAGCCAAACATGAAAAGCCAACTTGATATGCTATCATTGACATTGCACGCAAGCTCAAAAACATTGCTTGATATCCAATCAATTTTAATACAGCCCGCACAAAAACCACAAGTGGGCTCGAGCCTGCACTTTCATCCTGTCCTAGTATGCGTGATGCTATGGTCAAAACCAAATAGCAGTCATCAACTTCTACCCACACCATTAGAAAAGGTAAAAACGCGGACAGTGGGAAATAGACAACGACAACTATACACAGAAGACAACCGAGCCAGTGTGTTTCTCTCCTATAAATCTTCCTACATTCCTCTGTAACTAATCGGACGTTGAGGACAACTCTCCCGTAGACTTGGTAGTCGTGTTCATTCAAATGTAAAAACCAGTTGGTCAGGGAAATGAACTCCTTTCCAAATAAAATGAACACTAAATCGAACCCAATTGTTGTGCAGCAACAAAGCCATAGCAAAAAAGATGGTATAACTTGTTCAATCTGCAGTATTCCAGGAATGGAAATTTTTGCTATTACTATAAAAATCCCGCCACCGATTCCAAATATTCCGTTGATACCAAAATTTGCTATCAAGTATGGCGTCAGCTTGAATCTATTTTCTTTTTCTAGAAGCCTCCACTCCTGAGACTCGTTTGTTCCAGTGTATAAAATAGGCTGGGAAAAGAAGGTTGTCTAATTGCTGGTTCAACTTGTATGCAAGCAAAATCAAGTGTGACTTCATGATATGATTGAAGTAGCTTTACGTATAACTTGAGTATAAGTATAAGTTGATCAGGATGCGAATATCTTGACTTTAAGGTGATTGTGTGAATATTGGAGCTAGCTTTCGAATACCTCTCTACCGTTTCGGTACAAGTGAAGACTAGACTGTGGATTTTCGGATTCAACTTTGTTTTTGCGGGATGGAAAGCTATTTTTAAGTCAAACATGACCAACTATTGATTTGTGGATGCTTTCCATGTTAAATATAATACCAACAGGTAAACCCTAGCTCTAAGTAAGTTATGTTCAGATGCGGAGTTGTGCAGATTTTAAGTAATATTTAAAGCATGAGTGAGTATGGTTCCAACATTGAATACATGGAGTGCACTTAAATCATTTTTACTAAGCATTTTGTGGAGGCCATATGAGCATTTAATATTCCATTACCATTAAAATGAGAAGAACAATTTTAATTTTAATGTATATCGAAAAAATTAAAAAGAAATTACTAACATGAGTAATTTCCACAAAACTTATTTATGACCGGCTTTCCACAAAACATGAGATGGTATATGGGCCTTAAAATGTAGGATGTACGTATATAATATTTTTGCTGCTTAATCAATAAAAAGTTTCCTATTTTCTTCTGAGACCTTAAAGCATTGACTGGTAACAATACACTGCCGTGTCTAGGTGCATGTAAAAAAGTTTCGAAGAAGTATGTAGCTATACGATGGTCCGATTCCGAAATCAATTCATATCTCCGGAACGGAAAGTCGTGGCCTGTTCATTCAAACGCCGAAAGTTAGAACTAGTGGCAGAAAAATTGAAATCAATTTGATATCAATTCGAACTCCGATAATATTTGACTGACATACAAAATAATGGTTTCCAAGGTGGACCCAACAGGGTCACTTCAAAATTTCTAGGCATACAAATATATTTTCCAAAAACCAAAGGTTAACTACGCATCCCCAAACTTTGGCCTTTAATTTCTGGCATTGTAGAGGTACCTATCTTCCATATCCTGAAACATCATTGGATAACATGCTTGGAGCAAACCAAAGGCTCCAAAGGTATCAGAAGTCACCCTTTTCCGGATCGCCTAGTTGCATTGGTAGGACTGACCAACATTTTCTCACCGTGTTCCTCATAATATTCATATAAGATAAGACGGCTGTTTTAACTGAAATTGGAAGCATTATCAATTTATCAACCCATTTGAGACTGTGACAGAAAACGAATCAAAGAATTTCTGCATGTAAATGGAAGGCTCCTTCTTAAACATGCGATAAAAGTTTGGATACAACATATTTGTTACTACATATCAGTCATATGCTGATGAAGACTTCAGAAAATTCATTTATTCTGACGTTGAAAACTCCCAAAGACAGTTAATATGTTTGTGCTCTAACCAAAAAACTCAAGGAGTGACTCGAGTGTCAAGTAACAAGCAGAAATGTTAATTTTAAAGTAATTAAAACAAAACGTGCTGAGACAGCCCCAAGTATGTTTGGTTTTGTTATTCAAAATTTGAGGTCGACTAATATGATACTCTAGTATTCCATTTGATGAAGATTAATGTTAATTTCCTTGGAATTGGGGGTTTAAATTATAAAACACCGAAACTATTTCTGCACTTAAGAAATGGAGACATGACATGCCAGCACTTTAAATTATATTAGTAGTGTGTTGCTTGTTGTAAAATATATTTTCTATTGGAGGAAAAGTATAATTCAGTCAGTGTTCAGCACCTAAATATAGGTTCCAACTCGGAACCTCATTGTTATTATAATTATTTGAAGCCACAGGAACATCATGATCATATACAATACAATTGAAGACAGACTAATTTAAAGCTTATCTATCAAAGCGAAATAGGATTGGTTTAAACGCTGTAAGTTTTGGATTAAAAACCCCAAATATATTATACCCTTGCAAACAGTCATTTACATTCAATACTGTTACAAGTAACTTTTGTATCTATGACTCGTCGAGAGGCCAAATACTGACGCCTTTTAGTAACCACTTGTCCACGCTTCGTAAAAATTTCAATATACACAATTTGAAGGAAATTTTGCATCACACGAATAAAACGAAAAATTGAACTATAAATAACTCTCCTAGCACTCACCAGACCCTCTACCACAAAACTAAATATACTAATAACGCACACACCGCAAAATAAATAGAAAATAATAGCAACGTTTCCCTTCATTGTGGGGGTCTCCAAAACAATCTCAGTTGATCTCGCATATCCTCCTCAACTGCACGGCCATTAACAGATCCAATCACATTTGCCCACCACAACCAAATTCCTGAGCTCTCAATAGCTCCAATTTTACCCAACTTTTATTCGGAACTAACCCTCTAAGCTCCAAGGATATCTGCTCAGCCAGTAAAATATCCTTGCCGACAAAAACATATTTTAGTCCATCTCCTTTTCTCATTCTTTGCGCCAATTGTAACGCAAACACTTCTGGAATTATAAGTGCCGATTTGTTACAAACTTTGACGGTATCAGTCAAAAGTTTCCATTGTCTATCAATAAATATTGCAAGCTTGTGCCAAGAATTGTCTTGTATAATTTCGTTGAAAATATTGAGAATGCCAGGATGCAGCAATGAATTATCAATGTACTCCTTTGTCTCATTTTCATTGAATGCGTCAAGTTTTGATAAACTAACACCTCCGAATCAAGTTGATATTTATGATTGTGGATAGTTTCCGGATAATTGATCGATGTGAAGTAGTTCCCTATCCGACAAACACTTTGAGCAACTTGTTTTTCACATTTTGTGGTATACCACAATGCTTTCGTGTGGAGGATGAGGAGTTTGGCGATCCAAATGTCAATTTCTTTTAAAAAATATGACACAAACTTCACATCATCAATTATCGGAATTATCCACAATCAATAATACAACCTTCGTTGGCTTGATTCGGAGGTGTTTTAGTTTATCAAACTTGATGGGGCATTCATACAAATGTGCACAGAAAAATACATCGATAATTCATTGCTACATCGCTGGCATTCTCATATTTTCAACCGAAAATTTTTTAATACAAGACAATTCTTGGCAGAAGCTTGCAATCATTTATGTGATAGACAATGGAAACTACTTTTGCATGATACTGTCAAAAGTTTGTAACAATCGGCACTTATAATTCCAGAAGTGTTTGCGTTACATCCCAGCGCAATAGAATGACGAAAGACCTGGACTAAATATGTTTTTGTCGCAAGGATATTTTACTGGCTTGAGCAGATATCCTTGGAGCTAGAGGGTTAGTCTCCGAAATAAAGTTGGGGTAAAATTGGAGCATTGAGAGCTCAGCGAATTTGCGTTGTGGTGGGCAAAGTGTGAATTGGATCTGTTAAGTGGCCGTGCGGCAGTTGAGGAAGGATTGTATGCGAGATCAACGAGATTGTTTGGAGACCCCACAATGAAGGGAAACGTTGCTATTATTTTCTATTTATTTGCTGGTGTGTGCCGTTATTAGTATATTTAGTTTTTGTGGTAGAGGGTCTGGTGAGTGCTAGGGAAAAAGTTATTTATAAGTTTCAATTTTTCGTTTTATTCGTGTGATGGCAAAATTTCTTCAAATTGTGTAATTGAAATTTTTACGAAGCGTGGCAAGTGTTACTAAAAGGCGTCAGTATTGGCCTCTCGCGAGTCATAGACTACAAAAAGTTACTTGTAACAAGTACTTGAATGTAAATGATGTTTGCAGGGTATAATTATATTTGGGGTTTTTAATCCAAAACTGTACAGCGTTACAACCAATCCTATTTCGCTTGATAGATAAGCTTTAAAATTAGTCTGTCCTTCAAGTTGTATTGTATATGATCATGTATGTTCCTCGTGCTTCAAATAATTATAAATAACCATGAGGTTCCGAGTTGGAACGCTAGTACTTTAGGTGCTGGAACACTGACTGAATTATACTTTTTCCTCTCAAATAGAAAATATATTTTTACAACAAGTCAACACACTACTAATATAATTTAAAGTGCGGCATTGCATGTCTGCATTCTTAGTCGCAGAAGAATAGTTTCGGTGTTTTTATAATTTAACGGCCCCACATTCCAAGCGAAATTAACATTCAATCTTCATACAAATGGAATACTAGAGTATCATATTAGCGACCTCGAATTTTGAATAACAAAACAAACATACTTGGGGCTGTCTCAAGCACGTTTTTGTTTTAATTAGCTTTTAAAATTAACCATTTCTGCTGTTACTTGACATCGAGTCACCTCCTTGAGTTTTTTGGTTAGAGCACAAACATATTAACTGTCTTTGGGAAGTTTTTCAAACGTCAGCAAAATGAATTTTCTGCAGTCTTCATCAGCATATGACTGATTATGTAGTAACATAATCATGGTTGTATCCAAACTTTTATCGCATGTGATTAAGAAGGGAGCCTTGCATTTACATGCAGAGAAATTCTTTGATTCGTGTTTCTGTGCGACAGTCCTCAAATGGTTGATAACATTGATATGCTCAATTTTCCAGTTAAAACAGACGTCTTATCTTATATGAATATTTGAGGAAACCGGTGAGAAAATGTTGCAGCTCCTACCAATGCGCAACTAGCGATCCGGATAAAGGGTGACTTCTGATATCCTATTGGAGCCTTTGGTTTGCTCCAAGCATGTATCCAATGATGTTCAGGATATGGAAGATAGGTGCGCTCTACATCATGCAGAAATTAAAGGCAAAGTTTGGCGGATGTCGTAGTTAACGCTTTGGTTGTTGGAAAAATATATTTTATGCCTAGATAATTTTGAAGTGACGCCTGTTGGGTTCTCAACTTGAAACCATTATTTGTAGTAGTAGTCAATATTATCGGCAGTTGTCTCGAAGTTGATATCAAA
>LJIJ01004116.1:0-15985 GCA_001718145.1 Orchesella cincta
CTTCTATCCGATCACTCTTTGGATTGCTACGTTCTACAAAACCATTTTAAAATGGCATTAACCATATATTATATAATCGATTGGTCTATCGTTAGGTACCAATTTCATACAAATGTTTTGGGTGCGTTGTGAGATTTCAAAGGTGTGCCGTTCTTTTTGAAAAAGCCTATGTACCAAACTTGGACCACATTAGTTTCTTAATACTTTGACACTCCTTAATTGTGTGGAATTTTCGGTTAGTCTAAGAGTCCAATTTCTTTTAATTTTCAAATTTCAGATTTCAAACCATTTCAACCACTTTCAAATTCCATGACTCCAAACGAAAGATTTTTTGTGTCTAATAGGAAGACAATAAGAAACTGAACAGAAAACCACCAAGGTAAGTTGGGGTTACATGAGACATTTGTCCTGGGGTGGCCTGAAAGCGATTCCACGGAACACGATTTACTCATTCGTTTTTTGACCAAATGACCCTAAAATTTGCATGTAGATTTACTAACCGATTCCCCACAGGGCATTTTTAACCGTTTGTCAAAAACAAAGCCATAGGTAAAGCCAAATTTTCGTTTTCACTCTTGATAATGTTCACGCGTTTGTGTACGAAAGCTTGAGTTATTAAAAAATCTCCCACATCTTTAGCCGTAAAATGACTGATAAAGCCACAGGTAGTTAAATCCCGTGTATGTATCGATTATTTCGCCTTTCTGTTGTATGGATAGTCTGGCTAGTCATACGACTGACGTCAATTTGACAAAAATGTGATGAACGGTCAAGCAAACTTTATTATTGAGAGGTCTACTTTTTCTTGTCCTTTTAAGTAAGTTTTGTGTACAGGTCGATTTTCAAGCCTTTCAGTTTAGTTTGGAAAGGTGGATGATAAAGGCAGTAAATAAATTGTTATACGGATAGTTTTTTTTGCAGATATATCATTAAACCCTCAACATGTCTGCTGAGACAATAATTACCAATATTCCTGATTCAAACTCCAACACAGCAATCGGTCCTCGGTTTGCATTGGCGCTCCAAATCTACAAATATTCCTACTACTTGGTTCCTTCCTATTTTGGGGAAATGGAAGTAGTGAGCTCTAACATAGTTGTTTATCGACCCCCCAAAAGAAATGTTGTACCTATTATCTACTTCCTTTTCATGGCTGTAATGTCCACCACAATTATAGCCGGTTTCATATACATTTTACTTTAACACTTGCTGCTGAAGTCCAGTGGCAATACCGAAAACCTTCGCATTCTTGATGTGTTCTTAAGCTTTTTCATGAGTTTGGTATTCTTTGCCTTGGCACCAATGTGCTACAACATGTGGACCAGACCTGAAGCCGTCGGGCTGAATATTTTGACAGAAAACTGGATGAACTTACGTAAGTCGTTTCGATAACCATTATAATACTTTATTTAAAATTGTATAAATCGTTTTTACCGTGCAGAATTTCAACTCAACCTCCAAAAAACCGACGTTGGGGGGATCATATTGCTCGTGTTTATGAGGGGGGTATAATATACCAATTCCACTATGCTCCATCGCAACCTTCTTTGACTTAAACCCATTTTCACTCCTTTTCAACCACTTTCTACTTCTGCATGTTTACGAGCGAGACTGTCTTGACATATTTCTTTCATCAATTGGAGCATTTTTGTTAATGACAGTGGCAGTCGTTTTAGTTTTTCTTAAAACCATGGCAGTTATACTTATCTTGTCCGTAGCGGTTGGCGTTTCCACTGAAGCACATTTGCAGGTCTTGGCAAAGACTCATTTTCCCCAAGGGTTACAATACGTTTTATACCCAAATTCATTTAGTTCTCACAATTACTAGAAAGTTTGTCAGTCAAATTACCCTAGATTTAGTTTTAGGGAGTCAAGTCATGTTGAGTTGCTTTATTTGGTTGCTAGTTAACGGTGCGGACTTTCTACCAGTCATATTTTTACTTACTCTTGCCACAGCGTTTACTGCAGGTATTGGTATGACGATTTTACTCCTTTGCTTGGGCATTGATGGGAGAGTACATAGCCAAAACTGGTACAAAAAATGTTGGGAAATACGCGACAGAAAACAGGCATTCCCCAAACTACTACTATAAAATAAAATGGAAAGCTCAACAACCCCTACCGTTTTATTGAGGAGAGAGGTTTTCGTTAAGCACAGATGCCATAATGAATTATTTGGCAGTTTTGATTGATAACGCGACGTCGCTCATTTTGTTATATCAACCTTGAGCTCCAAATGCTTGGCAAGTTATATGTATGTATAGTGTGTAAAAATTACAACATTTTGTATCATCAAAACCTTAACTGGGGTGATACAGGTATACATTTAGCTTAATAAGATTTAAAACCGGTAATAAATACAAAAACTACGCTTAGTTATTTAAATGCAACCTGGATTATATCCACAAATAAAATATGATGCCTAAACTGAAGCCACAGTTTCCAAAAAAATTTTGCAGTCACGATACTCAGGATTCGAGGTACCTTAAAATACAAGGTAGAAAAAAGTCATCATTTTGTTATACGAATTTCCCAGCAAAGCACTAAATTTCTTCTCTGTAAGCATTTAAAATTGAAATTTAAGAAATAAGCATCATGCAAAATATTTTGACAGCCCATTTTCAGGCAACCACAATGAAGATACTAAGGGAGAAGTTCCAACAGGTGTATGAAATCGACCTGATATGTGTATTACAGATGAAATCACGATTATGCCAGTAATAAAGATCTATGTGAGTTATGCATGTTGGACAGGGGTTTCGTCCGGCGTAATGTGATACGGTTGAGACAAGGGCAATTTGAAGTTTTTTGGATGGTGGTAAAGGAAGGGCATTTTCTTGACGGATTCGGCTGAAATATTCACAAACGTATTTTCCAAACAATTCTACGTGTGGCAATTTTGAACACATATAGCTAACAACATTCCCTAGGGGCGAAATCAAGGTTTTTTTAAATTCGAAAATATACACGAACGCTTTCGCGCCTTCCTCTCTTTGTGATCAATGCTAACGTACAAAACAATTAATTTTCATCACGTGATCTGGGTTTAGTCTCCGACTTCAATATCTCATCAATCGATGACTAGTTACACATTCTGAAGACAACAATCGAACAAGCACAAAATACATTCTCTTATCATATACGTTATTGGACAGCCCAGAATTATCTTTTATAAAAAAGAGCTAGTAGTCAGCTTATTTTATTATATATTTTTGCCGTACATATCCCGTCCATATCAAACCAAATGGTAAAATTAGCGTTTTTAAAACCACGTCGTTTGGTTTTTGTAAAACGTTTACTTATATCAATAACCGCTGTCTAATCAATTAAAATAATTTTCAACAAGACTAAGCACTTAAAAATTACGACGAAAAAAATCGTTCAAATGTAAATACATTACAACATGCAAATACTACCAGAGTCTATATAAAGCCCAAGCATGCTTCAATTAATGTAAATTACATAGTTAAACTTGTAAGCTTGAGTTGAGTATCATTATATCATTCAGAGTAGATTGACAGGATTTAAATTATTGCAGTGTTCGGAGAAACCGCATAAAACGATCGTTCAAACATTACTCTAACGACTGTAAATTTCAAGAACCATGATTGGGGAAGCTGAAATCCAAGCCCATGCAACTTGGTTGGAAGCCGAAAATATATTAGTGGAACATTTCCGATATTCCACGATAGAAATATTTTGGATTGAAACCAACTTACTTTCCAGTAGTTTTTTCGCACGATGCATTCTACTTAACTGCGTCTTTATACAGCTGGACTACTACAAACTCGGTATGAATCTAACTCGGTTCAAAAACTACAATGGTGACGGTCAGAAAACGCGAGACGATATGTTAGATCTTATATTGCGTATAAATGATTTATTCACAAAAGGGCAACGACTCTCCTCAAACGACATACTCCCTATTTCAGACTCGACGTTTCCGCCAGAACAATGGGGAAATATTATATTGCAAGGGAAATTGACGGCTAATTTAGACCGGTTAAAACTTCCGCAGCAATTATTACAAACTTGAGAAATACCAATTTCACTGTAGGCACGCAGAAAACACGTTGGTAGCTGTTGAAATTAGCTCAGTAATTCTTTTGTTTGTTAATTTGGAGAAGAACTTGGTAACCATTGGTTGTTTTTATTGCAACGGTGGGATTAAGGTTTACAATTTATTTCCCAAATCAAAGACTCAATTGGTAACTGATGATAGATCGACAATACAAGGTTATTTCTACGTGATTACATTCGCCCCAGTTCCGATAAATTCCGTTTCATCTTTTGAAAGTCTTATACGGTATTGGGAAAAATTGCATAGCAATGCTAGACGTGGCGGTTCAGCACAGAATTGTGCAACAATGGCAAAACCAAACAATGTTAAACCAAAGTTTAGTGGGAAACGTGCGAAACCTTTGTACTTACTTTGCTTACATAAAACTGCTCTAACTTGGGAATGTGTAACAATAACTACCTTATTGATCTGACACAACACGGATATTTTAAGAACGATCAAATGTACCCATTTGGACAAAGCGAATTGACTACACATTTCAGGTTATTATTCCAAAATTTCAATTCTTTGGGGCTAAAGTCAGGGCATTCCTGACGCCGTTAAATTTCAATGTTTGGGTATGCTATACTGTGGCAATTGCTCTTATATCTGATACTTATGGCAGGTCGACAAAATTTTATTGATACAGTTTTTCTGGCAGTTTACGGTAATATTTGATCAGGATTTTGCGGAACTTAGGAACATGCAAATTTACATGAAAGCGCTACTATTTGTGTGGATAGTTTGTGCATTTCTTATGCGCGAGTTTTATAACTCGTCCCTGTATTCGTTTATGACTAAAGAATTCGAACCGACTAACTATCCCATTGGTTTTGAGGAGCTTCTAGATAACAAACACTTTCCGCTGTTTACACCTTTTGCTTTCTATGGTCAAATGAAGCAGGATTTGAATTACAGATATTTTCCACCATTTCTCGTTAAACTGTATGTCAAAATTTTCACGAAATCACACTTCATGAAAAGTAACAATAACAACCTGCGTATACAGTTTTTGAGAAAGGTTATTAAGGGAGACATTGTTAATGTGACTCGCATGAAGATAAAGAAAAGAGCATTTCGGGATGGAAAAGCTCCGAACTTTGCTGATTTGGATGAGTTTTTTCAAAACCAGAAAAAAGAAGTTAGTCCAATAAAAGCCACCCAGTTTGGTGTTCTGTGCATAATAGATTGTGAGAGATTTTGGAATGAAGCATTTTTTGGAAGGCAAGATTTGCATAAGATTAAATCTAAGCAACTGCCTTTCCACACAGATGTTTTATTTTGGAAGCAGCGCAAGCCCTTTCAAATACTGGGATTAAAATTCCTTAATTTCTTTGGAACCTTTGTGGATTCTGGTCTTTACGCTCTATCACTGAACCGAGATGCTTTGAACACCAGGTTAAAGCTTCTGAAGAACTTAAACAAATTTCGACAATTGGGAATGGGCAACGAAAGTCTGGTTAGCTATCTGTTACTTAAGAGCAAGCATGAACCAGTTCAGAGTGAAGAAATGCCAACTAACATTTCTGCCCTGGTAGGAACATTCTGCGTTGGAGGGTGACATGGGCTTTGGCTTTCATATATTTTTGCTTGAAGTATTCAGCACTTCTAGTTTGCGTTTCGTATTCTAGACATGTGGCATGCTTAGCCCACCGTTTTATCCGAACATTATTATTATACGCTGAGTTTGTTTTACAATTAAGTTCAAACCGTTGTACTATTTTAATATTACAAAAACCAAGTAGTATTAAAATTCATCAGAATACTACTAAAATAAGACCCGCTGCAGTTAACGGATGTAGATACATACTGCTTCAGCTTCAGATTTGTAGGAAGTAGCGTAAATGTGAGAACAAAATCTCACATTCCATAACCTTACTTGAAAATACAAGCGCAAATTATGAAGATGGTCTTCTTCCTTGCTACTGCTGGTTTTGCCGAGAAACAAAACAGATAACGAGTTTAATCTTGATAGTTCAGATGAACTGAAGCAGATCGCCAAAAATCTTTCTTTCGTGAACCAAACAAGTTTCAAAGTCAAAGGTATAGTTCATCGGTGATTGGTGAAGCAGCTGCAACATAATGGCCGGAAAGGATCAGACAGACATGCAGGTCGTGTTACCACCTGAGGTAGGCATGTAATTTATAATGATTTATATTAATGAGGTACTTTGTATTTGACTGACTAAAACGGTTTTTCAATTGTTTCTTGTCAGCTGTGGAAGGAAATCTTGCTGAAGCTGTGGCAAAGTGAGGACGACTTGGAACATCTCCTCACCTGCCGAAAAGTGTGCCGTTCTTGGGAGGAGCTGGTGGACAAACTGCCTCCAAATCTGTACTGGAACCCTTGGTTTTCGGATCCCGAGCATCGCTACCACCAGAATGATACTTTCAAGTTTCATCCGGCCACCAGTTTTACGCAGGATTTGGACGTCACCGAATTCTTGCATGCGCTTCCGACACCAGGCTCTGTCGATGCGGAGAAGAATCCCTTCCGAAATCAAACTGTGCGACTGTTCCGATACAGATACCAATTGCCCTCGATTGATGTGAACAACGAGGAGGAAAACCTTCTGAAGATTCTCAGAGAACATGGTCACCGCATTCGTAAACTGCTTTGGGAGCCCCACAACGAACTCTCGGAAAGATTGATGACTCTTCCGCTACTACTTTCGGGCTTGACTAATCTCAGATCCCTAATAATCGACTCTACGTGGCTTTCGCAATGGAACAAGCAAATCATACGTGGAGAGGATTTTCCGAAAGAGCTGAAGCACCTTCGAGAGCTGGTGTTCCAATGTCCATATCATGTTTTGTCAGGTGTGAACCCCGATTATACTTTGTATGGAAAATTGTCAGTCAACTATGGACAGCAAATCAAAAGTATTACATTCAGCAGCTTCTTGGGTCTTGATATCAGTAAGAAAAACGTGCTGGACTGCTACCCAAACCTGGAGGATCTGAAGGTCGGCTATCTGGACATAGGTTGTAGGAATCTAAAACAACCCTCCGGAAATCCATGGCCAAAACTTCAGCGAATGGCCCTAAGTACGGGCGACGAGGAAGGTTCTGTTGTATTTAGAAACGTTTTGAGACTTGTCTGCTGTTTCTCGGAAACGCTAGAGCTGCTCAGTTTGCAATTCGAGCGATCAAAGGAGAAGATTGACTGGCCGAATGCAAACAACCAGCCAGAGGTATTTCCAAAACTGGAGAAGCTTATACTTCCACTTTCCATCGTGTACAATGAACGCCAACGCCAGCCCATCACCATCCAATTGAGAGACGTCTCAACTTTGGATTTCCTGCTCTCAAGTCTGTAGTTCTTGAAGGATGTGAAGAATGAGTTTGGTTACCGAGGAGCACTTCGTAACGCCAACCCCATTGACATTTGTCAAACTTTGTGGCCCTTTGTTCCATCCTCTGTTGGAACCATTTCTGTTCGAAATACCTGGGGGAGGAATATGGAGATTGGGCGAGAAGTTGTCAAAATCTACAAATGTTCCAGAAATCCGATCGGTTAAGCTTTTGAATTATCCAATGTCATCATTATCGTAAAATCGTATGTTTGTATGTTTCAGATGTCAACTAGATACAATGAAATAAAAAATTTATCAACTTTCGATTGAACACGACTTATAAATCTGTTGCAACTGTAGAAAATGATTTTGGGGATAAATATAGGGCAAAAATATTTTCATGCAAACATGAACTCATTCGTTTTTATTGCAAGGTGTTGGTTATTAATTGTGAATTAAAATTGAAGTGGAGAGAGCGTGATTTGAATGATATTTTGGAATTAAAAGTAGTTTCATAACAATTTTCTATAACTATTATTTCCATAAACAAGTTCAGTTCATTCTTACACATTTATCTTATCCAACAAAAACATAATATCAACAAGAATAAATGAAAATGCCTACCAGCTACGTCTCCATAAATTAACAACGTTTCTTAATTTATAAACGGTGATTGTAAATTTAATTAGAACGCTCCAACTCTCATATTCCGTTCCAACTGTGCTGCTGCTGCAAACGCTGCTGACTGATTCCCACCTTGTGGACTTTCCTGAATGGAAATGGAGCATTTGGAGCAAACCTCTTCCCAAGCTGGCTGCAAACTTCCAAAGTAACCTGAAGAAAAGACAAATAAAATAATACTCAAATCAAAATACGAAAAATAATCTTGACGTCTTTCACCAAAAACGAATTCCAAACCCACCTCAGATGAAATGCAAAAGTCCACAACCTCCAATATCGGCAGAGCAATGATCCCTTCCGAAACTGCAGCGTTGGTCAACCCACGTCGATCTCGTGACATTTTAATGCCCTCCATTTTGAACATCCTCAAGTTCCTCAAATCCGTTAAATTAGGGTGGCGGAATTTCTCTCCTCCTCGCCCTGGAACAGTCCTGAAGCTCCCATTATCCAACCCAACTTCTAAACTCCTCAGATTTGGCATGATCTCCCCGAGTTTCATAATCTCCGTTGCGCTGCAACCATCCCCATCGATTTCGAGACTCTTCATCGTCTCCAGTCTTGGGAGTTTCTCATCACTGAGCACATGTTTCAAATCCACGTCCAAACGACCTTCAAGCGGAGTTGAGACGTGGACGCGCGCGAACATGTACTTTTTTAAGCTCCTACATAAACAAAAAGAATAAACTGAATAATTACGATTTCTCAGTGAATTTTCACTTGTTTTCAACTAATTACAACAAACAGCTTTTTGTCCAACTCACATAATTTTAAATTTTGACTATTGAAATTACTAAATCTCATTTTATCAACTCGTAACTTTTGTATCTATTCATTATAAGTCTCAATACACAAAACACGCCTGTATACACTGAACTATTTTAGGAGCGAAAAGTTCAGTGGCTCTGCATTCCTTTGACCAGCACATACTGATAATGCGCTAGTATGCAGCTGGTCTGCATCTCAGGTAATCAAACACCAATTTAAAACATCACTGGCTGAATTGTACGTGGTGTGGAGGACTTAACTACTGCTGATAAAACCTGTCTTTTTTTTAAATCTCCGGACCTGTGATGTCAAAACTAACAAAGAAAACGATGAACCAACAAAAATCTGGAACGGCCCAAAAGCCGACAACCCTCCAAACGCCAAAATCACCCGAAAGCGAGGAATGGAAAAAGAAATGGACTCCTCTACAACAGAAGACATTGAGAACATTAATCCTTCCAAAAAACCAAAAAACAATGATGACTGTGACTGTGAAAAATGTGACAAACTTGTTACTACTCTTGCTGAAATAAACGCCAAACTTGGAAAACTGGACAAGATTGATGAAATTGTCCAGTCAATTAAAGAAATTAAAAATGAGCTATCAAAAACCAACACCACCGTTACCTCACTCCAAAATAATGTTGATAATATTAATGCTGGCCTTGATAATATGGCTGACCGAATTGAAGAATTCCGTTCTGACCGTGATATACTAGAAACTGAAGTGAAGAAAATTAATCTAACCCTCTCTGGGATTGGGGATGACGAAAAGGAGACCGACCTTCTACTACGCTCAAAAGTTCAGAACTTCCTTAACTCCATCGTCACAACTGAAAACGTACAAGTTGACACAGTAACAAGATTAGGAAAGTTCCAAAAAGACAGAATTAGATTAATAAGGATCCGGTTTGCCTCGATGCGTGGTAGAAATTTAGCATGGGATAATCGTATGAAATCTAAACCACCTGTATATCTCAATGAAGATCTGCCCAAAAATACCCTCCGTCTTCATGCAGAACTCCGTAAGAAGAAACGGGACTTAATGACAATGAAAATTAATGCCAAGATTGATTACAACAAACTTAGTGTGCTCACATCGGACAAAACTTTCAAACTTTTACCAAGCCTTGATTTTAATGAAATAGAAGCCAACAATGTGATTGCTCCCAACTTTTTAGCCAATCGCAAATAATTTAACAAAACCAAACAAACAAACAAATTCAACAAATCTGTGAATAACTTATACCAGTCTAATAATATTGATGTGCTCTGTATAAGTGAAACGTTTTTAAACTCAAACTTATTTTACATTAACTTCATTGTACTAATTCACTTGTAACCTCTTTATATTTAAAATTGTATAATAACTTCGCCTCCTATCAGCGTAACAACCTTGGTTAAGGATGCTGATATGGTATTAAATAATATTAAATAATGAAGAGGTAAATTTCGTTTTTGGGAAACTTTGAGTCAAGTAACGTTTTATTGCATAAAAATTATATGTTATTTTTTTTAAATTAGCTGAATGCATCTGTCGACAAGGAAAGTCCGTACCCACTTAATTTCATGAACGTTAACCAGTGGTATCTTGCAAAGAAACGCAACTGGCAACGATTCAAGGCCACCATAACGAGCCTTGAAAATCTTGAAATGTAACAAATTTATTCCTTGCTTTCAAGATTCATTTTTGTTGTAAAGTACACTGTTTTGGCGTGTTAATTTCTTGCTCTCATTCGGTTATCATATGCAATGGAGCAGATATTTGGGGACGGTTCAGGCAACGTTTTGAAAGTCAATCAACCAAGTCCGTGAGTACATTGTTGGATTATAGCTCGTGTAACAATCGTAATCAGTGTTAATTTCTTTATGTAAATATTATAATTTTTTGTTAATTTTTCTAAATAGGAGTTGAAGGAGGTATTCTGCAATCTCCCGCATTCGTGGCTAATTCGCCTGGGTAAATTGTTATTACCATTTTGTATTGATAAGAAGATGACTATGATATTCTAATTCATTCAGCTATATATTTTTTAATACAGATTCATGAACTTTGGAGGACTTGATACCGTGCTCGACACGAAATTGGTCATAGTTTTGATCAACAAGGTAATTGCTCTTCTGAGTTTTTCTGAATGTACTTCATTTTGCAATTCAGAATATTTTGTAGACTTTTAATAAATCCTTTTTATAGGACGAAAATTTAATAAAAATGGAGCCTCCGGAGAATTTTGGGACACTCAGAGTGTACTCATGTATTTGAAATGGATAAATGGAATTTCGGAAAGGTATGGAAAGGAAGCCCATCAGATCTCGGAAACATCTGCGGAAACCGTGAGTGGGGCGCAAACTCTGGATGAAGATATTGCCGACATTATGGGAGTGCATATTGGTTTCCTCTCCTATTTGGAGTATCTAAAAGAACTAGAGGCAGCTGGAAAACGGGAGAAGGTTCTACCAGGTCTCAAGAGTTTTGCCCCTCAGAAGCTGTTTTTCATGAAATATGCAAACGTACGTAAAATTTTACCAAACACTTTATTTTAACAAAAAAACGGGATTACAAGAAATTATTATTTTTTGTAGATGTGATGCGACAACAAGGACGTTCAAGATGTTTATACCGTCCTCTACTAACCGATGAACACAGTGCAGGAAACACTCGTGCAACAATGCCCCTCATGCTATCAAATCAGTTTGCACAAACATTTGGCTGCAAGGCACGATAATGGTTACATCCAGAGGAAAAAGTAGCATTTAATTCATACTGCCTTGTTTTGCAAATATTAAAAACTGCTCTGAATATTCGGTAACAAAAGTTAATTCGTACAATATTGAAATGATTTGCATGAAAAACACAAAATAAAGCATTTTGTAAAAAATTATTGCCATCCAGAAAGAAAAACTAAAAGCGTTTCTCTTACCACTTCCGGCAAACAAGAATTCACACCATTTGAACAAGTTTATCAGTTTCAATAGCTGACTGGGCATTGCATTGGGGTCTAGGCCCGTTATCCGTAGGACCGTTTGCCCGCGGAGGTCCGTTTGCCCGCCGTCCCGTTATCCCGCGGATCAGTTAACCCGCCTGACTATTAGCCCGCTGTACTGCTACCCGGCTTGACAGTTAACCCGCGGGGAAGTTAGCCCGAAAACATTTTACCCGCATGACAGTTAACCCGCAGTTTGGTTAGGCTTATTACTTTTGAAGTCATTCCTGCTCAACATTTTTGGAAAAAAAATTGGAACTTTATGCTCAAGCTGACCCTTCGAGTTTAGAAATGTTTGATACATCATTCGATTCGAAATTTAGGGGAGAACCCGATTCAGCAAAATTTAGGTTGCGCCAGCATACCGCTTTTGGAAATATGACCCGTAGGTTACCCTTCAACCTATAGTTACACAAGTATTCCATGGTAGTATATACCAATGGAAACTTTTCTAAACTAGTTACTAAACTAGTTACATTTTTTATGTATCATAAAGGTAACTATAGGGTACCCCAGTCGGGCCATTTTTCGAATATTATTATTGAACATGCCACACTGGCATGGTAGGCGTGGCGGCATGGCATAGTAAAATTTTGAAAATATAGTAGTTCATTGGTAGTTAATGTAGAACCAAACCGCGGGTTAACTGTCATGCGGGCTAACTCACGCGGGTAAAATGTTTTCGGGCTAACTTCCCGCGGGTTAACTGTCAAGCGGGTAACAACAGTACAGCGGGCTAATAGTCAGGCGGGTTAACTGATCGCGGATAACGGTACGGCGGGCAAACGGACCTCCGCGGGGCAAACGGTCCTTCGGGTTAAGGGCCGGTTACCTTGCATTGTACGCTTCATGATCATAAAACAAATATGTAGTTCATTTGCTTTTTCACATAATTACACTCCATAACACCTCATCAAAGCACACAATGTTACGAGTCTAATTTTTATAGGGCCTGTAATAAAAACCTTCTGATTACGATTATGTGGGCATACATCTCAAATGCATTGTAGGGTATTTGCAGACGGGCAGGGGCTTCAAATTATATACGTAACATATTTTAGGGGCTTGAAAAAAGCAAAAAACAAGTTTTGCTGGATTGAAAGTGAGCACAACGTTATAGCAGCCGAACACTTTTTTATAAAAATATATTTATACGTTTCTCATTGTCATCATATTATCATAGTATATTATAAATGTTGTGGAGAAATATTATGTATGAAGCGATCTTATTTATAAATATCCAAACACCCAAATTTCGATATCATCTTCCTGGAGTGTATAAAAATTGCAATGCAAGCTCACATAAAATTTATCAAGTGGCAGTAAAAAATGAAACCGTATGCTTTTTGCATCTCTACCACCTTCTTGTACGTAAGAGCATACACTGTTCCACAATGCTTGACCAGTTTTGGTAGGTTGGAAAATAAATTTTTACGTCAATCATAATACCAAGAAGCTTACAGTCAAAGTATAAAATAAAACACTCCAAAATTAGTACCTAACGAACATAATAAAAGGCAACCTCGAAATTGATAAAAATCCGAATATCCATCTCAACTCTTCCTAATTGTGGCTGAAGAAAAATTTAAAACATGCTCATAATAAAACATTGAGGAAAAGATATAGATTGCTGAAAAAGATAGCATTTGCTTTTATCATCAGACCATACAATATCAAAAGTTATATTGCAATCATGACCATGTTGCACATTTGCGCTCATCTGGCGTGTGAAAACTTGTTGCGATTTATATGCGGCCTGTTTTCCTTCAGACGAACAACAAGCCACTCACCTAGGTTTGTCTACCTGACGGTCTTACACTTGAAGGTTGCTGCTGTTTATAGCCCCATAATAATGCACCACCAACCACTGAAGGAAATCTATAAAATTGTTGCACAATTTCTTTAAGTTTGGTTTTCTACCTAACTGCTATGTTACCATTGTAGTAAGTATTTATATTTAATTATGAAAATGATTCTGCTTGCTTCCATTCAGCTACCTAGTAAGATGTTGCTGGCTCGTATCTGGCCTGGCTGTGAGATGGAAAAGATGTGCTCAAAAGTACCTAAAACTATGCGCAGGAAGAAGCCATGTACATAAATTCAATGGAACGATGATTTTGCTAATGAAAATTATATAATGCAGCATGCATTCGTCTCATTAGAGCTTATGATGCAGCAAGGAAATCATTCCAAAATTACTCCAAATGAAACACAAGATGTTTGAGATTTACACTACTAGTATTCTTATGTAAACGAATAATACTCACTTTTGGAAAATACGAAAGAGCGAATTACCAAGTCAAGTCTCCAGTCTCAATTCACAACCCAATTGAGTTACAAATTTTCAATTGAATTGAATCGGTCCATTTTGGAAATGATTGCAATTTGGCTGGAAGACGTTAGTAAGCTCCAAATGAATGCCAGAATCAATTTTTTATATTTGGTACGCTGGTCCAGCTTATTTTTTGACGTTTGACAGAAACAAAAAGCTTAAAAATTAACATATCTTTTTTCTAACAATGTAGAGAATAAAATTTGGGATTGTTCAATAGTACAGGCATCAGGACAAGTTGACAACGACGCCTAAATGGGTTGCAGAAATTGTTCACTTCCATCTACGATGAGTGCCTTGGTAAAGAACTGGGTGAATTTCCAGCCGGTCGTGATTTATCTTGAATTGCCCCACAAAGCAGACATAATAAAGCATGCACTTGAACTTCACTTCATACTTGAGCAAGTATGTTTCAATGCAAAATAAGGTAGTAAAGCTGTGCAACCTCAAGCATGAGAAAATTTATGCAGACCATGTTCTCATTATTTACAAAGGAACATACATGTCTGCCGAGTTTGCAAGCATCCTGTAATCTAATAAATCAGTTACCACGTTGAACAAAACCATAGCGTCAGCAAGGTAGTTGGCCACGTGAGTTGTTGATGTTCATATCGTAACAAAGCTCCAGTAAACATCTACAAGGAAATTGTGTTAGATACCCAATTTACTGCATTGAAAATGCAGCACAGATACCTGTTCTTGAACCTTTGTTCACAATGCATTTAAAATTTATTTGTGCAGGTCAAAATTTGGTATTAGTGTGGATAGCCATTTCACGATGTAGTTGAGTTGGAAGTGTGATGTGAGCAACATTCTGAATTTATCAAGCACTACTTCTCTTCCACCTGTGCACTAAATTGGTACTGGTTGGAGGATTTGGAAGGTAATATCTTTTTATTTCAATCAAACATGCAATGAATATTTAGAATATTTGAAATGTTTATTGTCTTGTGTTATCATTTATTTCGTTTTTTGACGGAAATAGAAACGGCTGCGAATAGTACCAAACATCCGACAGCCAGAAAATGGAGGAAGATAATCGAAAAAATCCTCAAACACTAGTATATAGTCTTGGAGAACAGATTCAGATAGAAATCAATGAGCTTCACTCAGAAATCAGCAGAATTAAAAAAGAGTATCACAGCTACAAACTCCTCGCAGAAAGGAAACTGGATGCGAGGTCTAAATCCAACGCTAAAGTTCGTAGTACATTGAGAAAACGTGAAGCTGACAACAAACATATTTGTGAGAGATTGAATGAAGTTTTAAACCAAAATCGAATAATTGCAGAAAATAATCACAAGCTGTATATCGCGAAAGAGGAGCTGGAACATAAAATTAGCCGATTGGAGCAGTCCAAATCTGATCAGAATGAAGAATTGTTCTCAGACAATCATAGCTTTTCTTCAGTTGACATAAGAGACTTGCAAATTACAATTGCACAATTGACACTTGAGAAGGATGCAGTCGAGCAGAAATTAAGGGAGAAATCTACAGAATATGAAGAACTGGCAAAAACCTGCACTGAAGTGGAAACAAATTTATGCGAGTTGCTAAAGCAAAATCAACAGATAATAACCAGTCTTCGTGAGAAGGAAACGGAACTTGAAAATCTGAAAATGAATTTTGCAAGTTTGAGCGATCAACTTTGTGTAGAAACCTCTCTAAATCGACAGGAAAATGTGGAACTGAGTAACAAATTGATTGCATTGGACAAAAATCAAACAACTCTGCAAAACAATGTTGCGGAGGAAAGGGAACGAAATGAGAATTTGCAGCACAAGATAAAATATTTAAAACAGAAAAAGTGTGAATTGAATCACACTCTACAAAAGAAAGTGTTGAAGAGATTGGCCTGTGTTAAAAA
>LJIJ01004117.1:0-15980 GCA_001718145.1 Orchesella cincta
AAACAACCTACCCGGAGAACATGTGCAGGACTCTTATGCTTACGCATCTACCAAAGGAGTATGAGGAAATACGGAGTGAAGTTCCTCAAAGATCGTCTTTTCTTCGTCGTGTCGATTGCATGGCCATACATCCAATGCTTTACGCGTGAGAATGGAGTATCTGCTCCCAATTACCCTTTCCCAACTCTTTGTCTGGTTTCGAGCGAGTTTGGCACACACTCGCCCCAGACGATTGTGAGTTTATAACTACGCGAAACGAGCTGAGTCCCCCGAACAACTGCATTGCGAGGAACAAGAGCTTGACCTTGCCAGTCCCACCGTTAATCCGTAGTCCAGCTGGCTGCTTTAAATGCGGACGTAAAGCGTCATTCGCAGACCAGGGTGACTACAACGAATTCGCAAGCTTCAGGTGTGAAAAAAAATTTAAGATAATAGGGTTAAAGGAAGTCACAAAAAGTAGTTGCAACTGATGTACAACTGTTTCAGGGTGGCCGGATGATATTAAGGTTCTCCTGAGTCTTAAATGTAAATTTAGATAATATGAATGGAAATTGTGGATGGAAAAGTGTGTTCTTTAGTGTGTTAAGATATTTGTCATGTTAAAGTTAGTCCGGCTTGAGGTGTATAAAAGGACCCCAGACGTGTAGTTAAGTTTTCACTTGATTTCGAGAGTTTGTGAGCACGGGTGATCCAGTTCTCCTTCTCTCTATAAATCTTATGCTATTTATCATACGACGCCTGAGAGATTCGCAGGCGTCCACGCACTGAGGGAATTCAGAAGCGTGTATTTACTTTAGTCTGGGATAGGTATAGGAATATCATTTATGAATGAAAAGGAGTTAAATGCTTAATGTAGAATGAGTGCTATTTATCAATTAGAATAAATAACGTACACGTCAAACCGAACCTACTACCTGAGTTGTCTCAAATAATATTTGTCAAGGCAGTATAAATTATTATAGATATATACTTACACCTTACACCTTGTGGCTTTTATCAGCTGTTACATAGGGCAAAATATTATTGATTATGGAATAAATATCGCATCCAACTATATACAAAGCATTGTTCTCAAATTAACAAAAACCTTATTTTCCTCTATTATCATTGCATCTTTTATTTGATCCTTATCCTCTTCATCATCGTCACTTTTTCATTCATTTTAATAATCTGACGAACTTGCTGAAGGTTTTTTAATATGGTAGTTTTATCATGGTATCTCAAAATTTTGACTGATGCCAAAGATATTATTTTCTGTGAGAACGAACTATTTATAGTTCTTTAATTTTAAATGTTTGGTTTTTGGTTTCCTGGTTGGGACTCAGCTTTTGTTAGGCAATCCAGTACAAGTCGAACCATCTAAGTTAGACACGAAACGAAATTTTATTGAGACCCCGTAGCTAAATACTGCAGGAGTTGAGAATGTTTGAAGGAATCTGCCGATGATTCTTAATATTTTAATTTTAAGAGTTTTATTCTTGCATCTCAATAATTAGGGAAACAAAGCTGCATTTTCATAGATAGGCATGGTGGTTTGTATTAGGTAATTGATTGTATTCATCTCCTTGATTGCAAGAACGCAAACGCAAGCAACCAGGCCGTACTCTCGGTTGGAGGTGCCAGTTCTGACGTCAAATACTTTGCACCTACGTGTGCTTGCCACTCATCATACCAGAAACCTGAGTAGTAATGTCTGTCTGATCTATCATCATTTATTTTTCAGTTTTGCACTCCAAGTCGAGTAGTCTTCCGAGTAAGGCTCTGACTGTATCCAACATCCACCCTCGGAAAGACTATCTCGACTTGGAGTGCAAACTGAAATTAAATGATGATGATCAAAGACATTAATACTTCCAGTGTTTCTGGGTATGAATGAGTGCAAGCACACGTGTGCAAATATTTGACGTCGAACTGCAACCTCCACGAGGTACTGCCTGGTGCTTGCGTTTGCGTTCTTGCAATCAAGGAGATGAATACAATCAATTACCTAATACAAACCACCATGCTATCTATGAAAATGCAGCTTTGTTCCCTAATTATGTGAGATGCAAGATAAAACTCTTAATTAAATATTAAAATCCTCGCAGATTCCTTCAACTTCTCACTTCCTGCAGTATTTAGCTGACGGGGTTCTCAATAAAATTTCGTTTTCGTTGTCTAATTAGATGGTTCTGACTTGTACTGGTTTCCTACAAAAGCTGAGTCCCAAACCAGGAAAACCAAAACCAAACATTTAAAAATTAAAGACTATAAATAGTTCGTTCTCCAGAAAATATATCTTGGCATCAGTCAAATTTGAGATACCATGATAAAACTACCATATTAAAAAACCTATCAACAAGTTCGTCAGTTATAAAATGAATGAAAAAGTGATGATGATGAAGAGGATAAGGATCAATTAAAAGATGCAATGATAATAAGGAAAAGTAAGTTTTTGTTAATTTGAGAACAATCTTTGTAATTAGTTGGATGCGATTTTATTCCAAATCATAATATTTGCCCTATGTAAGCACTGATAAAAGCCAACAAGTGTAAGGTGTAAGTATATATCTATAATATTATATGCCTTGACAAATATTATTTGAGACAACTCAGGTGTAGGTTCGGTTTGACGGTGTACGTTATTTATTCTAATTGATAAATAGCACTCATTCTACATTAAGCATTTAACTCCTTTTCATTCATAAATGATATTCTATACCTATCCCAGACTAAAGTAAATACACGCTTCTGAATTCCCTCAGTGCGTGGACGCCTGCGAATCTCTCAGGCGTCGTATGATAAATAGCATAAGATTTATAGAGAGAAGGAGAACTGGATCACCCGTGCTCACAAACTCTCGAAATCCAAGTGAAACTTAACTACACGGTCTGGGGTCCTTTTATACCCCAGCCGGACTAACTTTAACATGACAAATATTCTTACACACTAAGAACACATTTCCATCCCCACAATTTCATTCATATTTCTAAATTACATTTAAGACTCAAGAGAACCTTATACATCCCCACCCTGAACAGGTTGTACATCAGTTGCAACCCTTTTGTGACTTCCTTTTACCCCTTTTCTTAAATTTTTTTTCCCTGAGCTTGCGAACTCGCTTTGTAGTCACACTGGTATGCGAAATGACCTTACGCCACATTTAAAGCAGCCAGCTGGACTACGGTTAACGTGGACGGTCAGGTCAAGCTCTTGTTCCTCGGCAATGCAGTGTTCGGGGACTCAGCTCGTTTCGCAGTAGTTATAAACTCATCGTCTGGGGCGAGTGTGTCCACAACTCGCTCAAACCAGACAAAGAGTTGGGAAAGGGTAATTGGAGCAGGATACTCCATTCTACGCGTAAAGATTGGTGTAGGCCTGCAATCACACGACGAAAAAGACGATCTTGAGGAATCTTCACTCCCGTATTTTCCTCAACTCCTTTGTAGATGCGGGTAGCAAAGGTCTGCACATGTTCTCCGGGTAGTTGTTTATATGCTATTTATGTGTATATTTTACCACAAGATTTCAAAATCTCTTGCACTAAACGTGACACCATTTTTGTATAATAATTTCCCAAAGGAAAAATAATAACTACTCCAAAGAATCAACTTCTCTTCGACACAGGTTTTTGTGAAATGACCTGACTTTTCTTACATTCTAGCTTGTAACTTAATTCTTATTACTATTTTAACATATAGCTACTATCTTATCGTACTCTACCCATTATCAGCGTTGCTGAAACTGAGGTAGCTAGGCCTATCGTGGTAAAGTTTTAAATGCTCTGCATTTTGCGTTCCAAGAGGCTCACTTGAATCCATATCACCCAATTCAAAGTGACAGGAGTGCATACACGCATAATTAAAAGGTCCAGACCACCTGTCTGAGAACTTTTTGCATATTTGTTTCATCTTACTCGAAATAATATGAGTGCGGACTAGTACGAGATCCCCAACTTTTGCATCAAACTTTTTGTGACGAAGGTTATAATATCTGCTTTGTTGGGATTGAGACTTGAGGATATTAGCTTTCGCTTTTTCGTACATTAATGCTAATTTCTTAGTAGCTCTGTTGATACAAAACTCTTGACTCAAATCCATCGTACTCATTTTCAAGATTGCGGTCTAAGGGTAAGAGTAATTCTCTACCCAAATTAAGCATGGAAGGTGAAAATCCTGTCGTATCCGAGCTGTGCGTAAAGCTAAAGCTGTCGTATGCAGATATTCATCCCATTTCTTCTGGTTTGATTCCACATACGAAGTCAATATGGCTTTAATGTTTCTGTTAATACGTTCACATATATTACCAGAAGGGTGATATGGAGTTGTGAACTTGTGTGTAATATTCCATACTTTACACATGTTTTCAAAAGCATGCCCTCGGAAATACGACGCATTATCACTTAATAATGATTTGGGTGCACCCCACCTACAGAAAATCTCTTTCTCAAGTACATTCATGATAGTTGGGGCTTTTGTATCTTTAATGGCAACTAACTCAACCCACTTGGAAAAATGATCTACTATGACAAGTATATGTTCCTTGCCATACCTTGTTTTTGGAAGAGGGCCTACAAGGTCTATGCAAGCATATCCCATGGACCGTGTACCTTTACAGGTTGGAGTTGTCCATGAGGCCGAGTCATTGGGTTTTTCACGTTTTGGCAGCGATTACAAATACGGACGTAGTTATAAATATGCTTTTGCATGCCAAGCGAATATACTCTGAGCTGTAATCTCTTAATGGTTTTTCTAAAACCCATATGCCCGCTTTGTGGACTATCATGAAAATACTGGAGAACCTCATTACGCATAACAGATGGGATGTAGGGAAGCAAAGCACCAGACTTTGTTCGCTTGAACAAAATCTCATCATGCACAATAAGATCAGGTGGAAGGTCAGTGACAAGTGCTTGTATCTCATTATCAGTTTTCTGAGCTTCTTTGATTGAATCTAAATTTATGGTAGTAGAAAAAGGTAAGGAAAAAGTGAGTAGAGTATGAGTAAGTGGAGGATCCATGACCTCCTTTGCATCCTCATTCTCAGCTTCTCCTACCGGAGCTCTAGAAAGGGCATCTGCTACTACTTATGTTTTCCAGGACAGTGTGAAATTATAGGCTGAAAATCTTGAATCTTTAATGCCCATCTAACAAATTTGCTATTGACATCACGCATACTATTTAGCCAAATGAGAGCACGATTGTCTGTTTCCAGAAAGAAGGGTATACCATCCAGGTATTGCTCATACTTTTTCAGAGCCCAAATAATACACAGACATTCTCTCTCAGCAGCATGATAGTTGCGTTCTGTTTTACTTAAAGAACGACTGATAAATGAAATGGGAAGTTCTTTTTCATTATGATCTTTTTGATACAGCACTGCACCTATTCCAACCTCAGAAGCATCCGTACGCAAATGAAATGGCTTATGAAAATCTGGGAATGTAAGCACAACTGAATGTAATATTTTATTGATAAGCGAATTAAAAGCATGTTGTTGCAAATCGCTCCAAACAAATTTGGCATCTTTTTTCAACAATTTATTGAGGGGTTCTGCAATATCAGCAAATTTCTCAATAAAATGCCGATACCATCCACATAAGCCGAGGAATTTTTTAACATGTTTCGCATTTTTCGGGATTGGATAATTACTGAGGGCACTTGTTTTATCCGGGTCACATTCAATACCCTTAGGAGTAACAAGAAACCCAAATATTTGGTGCATGTTTCACCAAATACACATTTTTCAACATTGAGAGTGACTCCTGCTTTGCGCAGTTGTTCTAGAATGTATTTTATATGCTCCACATGTTCTTCCATGTTCTACTAAAAAATCAAAATATCATCTAAATAAGCTTCAGCAAAGCGACCGTGCACTGCCAGGACTTTATTAATAAAGCGTTGAAAAACTGACGGTGCAGTTTTTAAACCGAAGCATAATCTTTTGAATTGGTATTTGCCCTCGTGGCAAATAAAAAGCAGTTATATTTAATTGAATCGGGTGCATTTTTATTTGCAATCCCTCGAATGGATACGCGCAATAACAAAGGGCTTTGGGGAAGCCACTTATATTACCAAACTTGATTTGCGCGTAAGGGTATTGGCAAATAAAAAATGCACCCCGATTCAAATTAAATATACTGCTTTTATTTGCCACGAGGGGCAAATACCAGTTCAAAAGATTATGCTTTGTTTTAAAAACTGCCTCCATCACAGTTTTTCAACGCTTTATTAATAAATCCTGTGCAGTGCCCTTAGGTCGCTTTGCTGAAGCTTATTTAGATGATATTTTGATTTTTTAGTTAGGACGTGGAAGAACATGTGGAAGCATATTAAATACATTCTAGAACAAACTGATGCGCAAAGCAGGAGTCACTCTCAATGTTTGAAAAATGACTTGTATTTGGACAGTGCACCAATATATTTTGAGGTTTCCTTGTAACTCTTCTAAGGGTATTTGAATGTGGACCCCGGATAAAACAAGTGCCCTTAGCAATTATCCAAATCCCTCAAAAATTCGAAAACATGGTTAAGATAAGTTCCTCGGCTTTATGCGCGATTGGTATAGGCATTTTATGAGAAATTTGCAGATATTGCTTGAACCTCTCAATAAACTGTTGAAAAAAGATGCTAAATTTATTTGGAGCGATTTGCAACAACATGCTTTTAATTCGCTTATCAATAAAATATTACATTCAGTTGTGCTTACATTCCCAGATTTTCATAAGCCATTTCATTTGCGTACGGATGCTTCTGAGGTTGGAATAGGCTGCAGCTGCTGTCATCAAAAGATCATAATGAAAAAGAACTTCCCATTTCATTTATCAGTCGTTCTTTAAGTAAAACAGAACGCAACTATCATGCTTGCTGAGAGGAGAATGTCTGTGTATTATTTAGGGCTCTTGAAAAATATGAGCATACCTGGATGGTATACCCTTCTTTCTGGAAACAGGACAATCGGTGCTCTCATTTGGCTAAATAGTATGGCGTAGTACAAATAGCATAGCAAATTTTGTTAGATAGGGCACTAAAATTCAAAGATTTCAGCCTTCTATAATTTACCACTGTCCCTGAAAATATAAACGTAGTAAGCAGATGCCCCTTTCTTAGAGCTCCGGTAGGAGAAGCTGAGAATGAGGATGCAAAGGAGGTCATGGATCTCCACTTACTCATACTCTTACTCACTTTTTTCCTTACCTTTTTCTACTACCATAAATTTAGATTCAATCAGAAGAAGGCTCATAAAAATGCTAATGAGATACAAGGCACTTGTCAACTACCTTCCTTAACACTGATTCTTATTGTGCATGATGAGGATTTTTGCTTCAACGAACAAAAGTCTGGTGCTTTGCTTCCCTACATCCCATCTGTTCATGCGTAATGAGGTTCTCCAGTATTTTCATGATAGTCCACAAAGCGGCTGTGGGTTTTTAGAAAAAAACCTTAAGAGATTACAGTTCAGTGTATTTGGGACTTGCATGCAAAAGCATATTTATAACTACGTCCGTAGTTGTAATCCGCCCTGCCAAAACGTGAAAAACCCAAGTTGACTCGAGCCTCATTGGACCTACTCCAACCTGTAAAGGTACATGGTCCAATGGGATATGCTTGCTATAAGACCTTTGTAGGCCCTCTTTCCAAAAACAAGGTATGGCAGGGAAACATTAACTTGTCATAGTAAGATCATTTTCAAGTGGGTCGTGAGTTATTTGCCATTAAAGATACAAAAGCCCCAACTATCATGATGTACTTTTGAGAAAGAGATTTTCTGTAGGTTGCGGGCTGGCCACCCAAATCATATATTAGTGATAATGCGTCGTATTTCGAGGCATGCTTTTGAAAAACATGTGTAAAAGTATTATAATTACTACACACAAGTTCAACAACTTCCATATCACCCTTTCGGTAATATATCTGTGAACGTATTATAACCAGAAACATTTAAAGCCATAATTGACTTCTTTTATTGTGGAATCAAACAGAAGAAATGGGATGAATATCTGCATACGACAGCTTTAGCTTTACGCACAGGCTATCTCCGATACGACAGGATTTTCACCTTCCATGCTTATTTGGGTAGAAGAATTACTCTTACCTTAGACCCGCCAATCTTGAAAATGAGTACGATGGGTTTGAGTCAAAGGGTTTTGTATCAGACAGAGCTCACCAAGAAATTAGCATTAATGTACGAAAAAGCGAAAGCTAATATCCTTCAGTTCTCAATCACAACAAAGCAGATATTATAACCTTTCGTCACAAAAGTTTGATGCAAAAAGTTGGGGATCTCGTACTAGTCCGCACTCATATTATTTCGAGTCAGATGAAACAAAATATGCAAAAAGTCTCAGACAGGTGGTCTGGACCTTTTAGGATTATGCGTGTATGCACTCCTCTGTCACTTTTGAGTTGGGTGATATGGATTCAAGTGAGCCTCTTGGAACACAAAATGCAGAGCATTTAAAACTTTACCATGAATAGGCCAGCTACCTAAGTTTTCAACGACCCTGATAATGGGTAGAATACGATAAGATAAGTAGCGATATGTTAAAATAGTAATAAGAATTAAGTTACAAGCTAGAATGTAAGAAAAGTTTCATGTCACTTTTCACAAAAAAACTGTGTATGAAAAGAAGTTGGTTCTTTGGAAAGTAGTTTATTTATTTTTCCCTCCTTGGGAAATTATTATACAAAAATGGTATCACGTTTAGTTCAGGAGATTCTAAAATCATGTGGTAATATTTGATTACTACTTTATAGTTGAATTATAATTGTTAGTTTCGGTTTAATTGGTTCGTTTTGTGCTAACTTATGATTTGTTAAATTAGATACACATATAATTGCGTATAAACAACTACCAGGAGAGCCCGTGCAGACCTTTGCTACCCGTATTTACAAAGGGGTCGAGGAAAATACGGGGGTGAGAGATTTCCTCAGATCGTCTTTTTTTCGTCGCGTGATTGCAGGTTCTACACAATCTCTACGCGTAAGAATGGGGTATCCTGCTCCAATTACCCTTTCCCAAACTCTTCGTCTGCCCGTTTGAGCGAGTTGTGGGTGAGGTGACACACTCGCCCCAGACGATGAGTTTAATAACTGCTTGTGAAACGAGCTGAGTCCCCACAACACTGCATTGCTGAAGAACAAGAGCTTGACCTCACAGTCCAAGTGAATCGTAGTCCAGCTGGCTGCTTTAAATGCGGACGTAAGGGTCATTTCGCCTACCAGGTGGACTACAAGCGCGAGTTCGCAAGCTCCAGGAAAACGAAAATTTTAAGAAAAGGGGTAAAAGGAAGTCACAAAAGGGTTGCAACTGAGGTACAACCCGTTCAGGTGTGGGATGTATAAGGTTCTGTGAGTCATTTAAATGTAAAATTAGAAATATGAATGAAAATTGAGTGGGGTGGAAAACTGTGTTTTAGTATGTCATAAGATATTCCGCTATGTTAAAAATTGACCTGCTTGGGTATAAAAGGACCCCAGACCCGTGTTTGTTAAGTTTCACTTGGATTTCGAGAGTTTGTGATAGCCACGGGTGATCCAGTTCTCCTCTCTCCATAAAATCTTAAATTGTCATACGATCGCCTTGAATAGCAGCATTCGCAGGCGTCACGCACTGAGGTGAATTCAGGCGTATGTATTTAAATTTTAGTCTGCGGGGGATAGCGTTTTATAGGATTCATTTATGAATGGAAAGGCAGTATAATGCTTTAATGTCAGAATGAGTAGCTAATTTATCAATTTAGAATGACATATCGCTACACCGTCAAACCGAACCTACTACCTGAGTTTGTCTCAAATAAATATTGTCAAGGCATAAATATCAATAGATATATACTTACACCTTACACAATTCATTACGGATAAGGGTGAATTATGTGTTAATTTTAAGATACAGACAAGATGACTTTGTAAACGTAGATTGTATCCCCATCGATTTAAAAAAAAGGTATAACGCTAAGGCTGGATATTCAAGCCCTTCCTTTTTGAGACTATACTAATCTTCTTTCTTTTCGTTCATATTAATGAAGGGAATTTCTGCTTCTTCAGGTTCGGGCATGAGGGTAAGCTTTATGAAAGTTACTTTGGGTCGATTGTCTTCTTCTGGGAGATGGAGACCCATTTAGCTTCTCATTCACAAGCTCTCATTCTACCTGAAAGTTTAACTCTCTCTGACACAAAGTAAATCAACAACCAATCTGAAACATGACACCAAAGACCAGCGGACAAGCTGCCAAGAAGGCTGGAAAGGCCCAAAGAGATCTCCAAAGGAGACGGAAGAAGAGTAAGCACAAGGAGGAAGGAATCCTACGCTATCTACATCTACAAGGTGTTGAAGCAGGTTCACCCCGACACTGGGAGTTTTCCTCCAAAGCCATGTCCATTCATGAACTCCTTCGTGAACATTTTCAGAGCGTATTGCTGCTGAGGCTTACCATCTGCCCACTACAACAAGAGTGACCACCATCAACTCTCGGAAATCCAAACTGCAAGTGTGTTTTTTCCTCCCTTCCCCATGGAGATTTGGCCAAGCAAGCACGCAGTGTCTGAAGGAACCCAAGGCTGTCACCAAATACACCTCCAAGTAAAATCAACCTGATTCTCTGCTCACACAGAAATGTTTTCACTGATCTCTAAGGTTGTGTAAATTAACTCAAACACGACATTCTTTAAAAGAACCATCACAATTCCCTAGGCAATCGCTGAGGAATTATCTTTAAAGTCAATATTAATTTTAAAGTTTCGCATGTTCATTTTCACATTTACAGTAAACCGTAAAAACTATAATTTTGCTCCCTATTTTTAGTGAACCTATTGTTTAAAACTATAATTGTATTCGCAAATTTTGTTAATATAATGGGTCTTGTTACACTATAGTAATAATTTTCAATGTCTTACTATTTCCATATTCCAACTTCATCGAGGTTTACATTGAAAGTTTTAAAGCTCAAATTCTCATAATCAGATGCACAATTTACAAAAGTCCCATCCGATTGATGAAATTTATTCGGTTGTATATTTATTTGAAAATCATTTGTAATATCAACAAAGTAAAATATTGGTAAAGTTAGGTAACATATAGTTTCAATTATAAAGCCACTTTCATCGGTTTCGTCCTTCTTACAACTACTTAGGAACTGTGTGCTAATAAAACTTTACTACTATAACTAACGACAGAAAATTCAAAACTACACCAATTTTGGCACAAGCCACAATGTCGTAACCGAAGAGGTTTACAGATATTTGATAGTAGACTCGTTGAAAAGTTTACTATTACGGCTGCATAAAAAACTTAGGAACTAAATATTACTGATATTTCCCAAACTATCCATATACGAGATTAAATCTAAACTTCTACAAGAAATGCATAAGGTAGGCCAGCTTAGCATCTGCAGGTCGCTTCAATGCAGTTCCCACAGTAACGCCAGCTTGTGCGCGAGTCTGAAGCAGTCCAGCTTAGTGCGCGTTCTGCAGGGTCCAGGAACAGCAACGGTTCCAGTCCAATCATAGTAAGACAAAGTTTGACGCATATCGCTGAATCTTGTCAGGACCCAGATCGGACTCGCAGCAGCACGTTGTAGTACGTGGGGCTTACACACCCTTGTCTTGCAGTTTGCGAAACAGATAAAAGTCGAACCTAAACAAAGATTTTTTTTTGGTTTAAAATATACCAAGCAGTACAAAATGCATTATCATATTTCCCCATATTTCCAAAACGTTGCAACTAATTCTTACCTTTCAGGCCGAGTGACTACGTCATCAACGATAAATCCAGGTCTCGGGTTGTTTATATTACGTCCAGCTACTTCAAAGAACCGAGTGCTAATCCTCTTGTTAACAACGATGTAAGTAAGTTTAGGCGGCTTCACACCTTGATGCTGATAAGTTGCCTTGATGCGATTCTGCAAAACAAAACAAACTTAACTGTAATGAAAAAATATTTAACTTTGCACTTAAAAGTATGTATTACTAAATGGTAAAACTTACTTGGAAGCCTTCCAATTCCTGGTTAAACACGGCGTTTAATTGCCCTTCTCCAACTCCATCTCTATACATCATGATCCGTTCGGGAAGCCTATTATTCTTGTTGAAATAGGCATTCAAGCACTCTATAAACGAAACAATCACACAAAAAATCAACACTCTGATCTTCTTCATAAAGGCACTAATTTAAAACTACATTTCAGCTTACTCTCGAAGATTGCTCCAACGGCAGTGGCAACTTCCTCTCGCGAAGACAATCTTGGAACAGTTGAATAGCACCTTCCCAGAGATTCATTGAAAGTGGCAGTCATTGCACCAATGCTCATTCCTCCACCTCCCGGTCCAGCGTGATGAATGTCAAAAGGAACTGTTACGTGGGATTTGGCGGTGCAATGATGTGCCCAAGTGGAGTGGAGACACGTTGCATTACGCCAACCAAGTTTTGCCTCCCTGTGAATCCCTACTTCTAACCAATATCGCCCACCATGCCAATCTTTGAACCACCATCATCTTCTGACCTTGAAAACAATAAACGAACATTATCATATTGTAAACAAACAGGTCCACTAGCATATCTATACCTACTAAACTCCAAAATAAATACACTTACTTACTTCTGAATGCATTTGTCCAATCAGCTTTGTCATCTAGACGAGTAACCTGAGAGTTCCCACACACAATTTCCTCAGGAAGAAGCTTTCTACCAGTTAATTCAACAGGTTTGGGACTGAGCTGGATGTTCCAAGACTTTATAGACGCTTGGATCTAAAACGATAATAATATTAAACAGTAAACAATTATTTTCATGTGAAGGTAAATTCTTTCTTGGTAAATTAAACGAATTCAAAATGGGCTGACTTCAGCATTCTTCCGCGCTCCAGTAAGAAATCTCTCCATCGGGCCACTCCGCCGTTGGGTGACATGTAAAGACACCCAGCCAAATCCTTCATGAGTCGAAAGTTACTTCGGAGATTATCATGTAGCCCACATGGGAAGCCTCAGGAACAAGATAAATATCCCCAACTTGGCCACGTCTAATGTCGCGTATTTTAGGCTTAATTTGGCACACGCCAACCAGGTTTTGCACTCCCTGTAACCACAATCGCCCGCCCCCACCGTGCTAATCTTTGAACTAGATCATCAATTAGTCCAAATGGGAAGCACAACTCAGGAACGAGATAAATATCCCCAACTTGACCCAAGAGTTTAGGCTTGGAGACCAACATTGGCTGCTTGTCATTACTAATAGTGATTCGATATCATAGATCAACCTTGTACGCTTTGCAGTTATACTTGGTTATGACCACCAATCCAACAATCGCGGCATCACAAGCTTGCTGAAAATTGTTTGGAGGTTGTTGTCGTATTGCCATCAGGAACACACTTTCTGTTTGAAGAACCTTCCAGCAAGACTCCACGTTCATCATGATGGCCAGTTCTTGTTGTCTAATCGAGTTGTTGAACCCAAGCCACAGTCTCCAGACTGGGAAGGCCACGTTTTGCAGAGGGTCGAAGCAATGTCTCCCTGTAATGGATAATTAAAATCAAGTAATACATAGTTTCAAAAAGGCAGAATAATAACATTGATATTCATAATAAGCTTACCCAACCGCTGATAGTTCATTTTCCATTGAATGTCTTTCACAACGATGTTGTAAAACTAATTGGTTCATGGTCCGCCACATCCCAAATTCTTTCCAGCGTAATTTTTATATCTCTCATCAGGGGTGTTTTAAAAAGACGCTGCAAAGGTGAGGAGGTCGTTCCTTGAGGGACGCGTCACAAAAAAACTGCCTCAAGTAAGCACCAAGGGCGTCTTTGTTTGTCCGTACTAACTTCATGTCCTCATCAATTTTTGGATTCACAGTGACGGAGTAAAGCGTATTCCGATGCTCGGGATGAGTCCGAAACTGATAAGGATTGGTTATAGTTTGTCCGGTTACCCCCTTCTTGTTAAAATCTGTGGGAATTTTATACATCCCGTTGTTGCCATTTCCAGCGGGTCCTTGAGGAGAGCCACCACGGGGTGAACCTCGTCAATCACCAGGAGATCCACGTCCTCTGTCACTTCCGCTGCGGGGAAAACCTCGTCGATCACCAGGAGATCCACTTCCTCTGTCACTTCCGCTGCGGGGAAAACCTCGTCGATCACCAGGAGATCCATCTGTCACTTCCGCTGCACCTCGTCAGGAGATCCAGTCACTTCCGCTGCGGGGAAAACCTCGTCGATCACCAGGAGATCCACGTCCTCTGTCACTTCCGCTGCCTCGTCGATCCACGTCCTCTGTCACTTCCGCTGCGGGGCGTTGAGGAGAGCCGCCGCGGGAGAACCTTGTCCTCTGTCACTTCCGCTATCCTCTTCATGTGGACTTCCGTTTCCCCCGTACATGTGTTCCAAGAGTCATGACGGGCCAGCCATCGCCGGTGGAGAGCCATCTCCACCGCCACCAGTTTCTTCCTCCTCCTGAGTATTTGTATCTAATTGGGTAGGGATCACTCCCTAGCCCTGTCCCTCGCACGGGCTCGTCGGGTGGGGTCTGCTCTGGATTCATCCTTCAATTATCTAAACCAAATACAAAATATTCTGTTAATTAGTGAATAAATACAATTTATAACGACTGATAATTAAAATCGTTTACTGGCGGAATTGATTATCGATAATGATGACTTAAAATATGAAGATGAAGTGATTAAACCCACACTATTTACGACTGACTAGTACTAGTCTCTGAATTGTCCGAAATAATAAATTAAATGCATCATTCGTATTTACGTTAATTGAGCAAGTAATTAATGACTAAACTCTTAAGTATACCTGTGATCTGATACGCAGAAGGAAAGACAATAAATTGACCGTTTACCTACCCCAGACACTTTTCGCTTTGTCCGTTCTAAACCTTTTCTAGTTGAATTAATCAATATACAAACTCACTAGTTAATTAAATTTCAATTAAAACCAATAAAATAACTTGTCTTTTATACTTAACTTTCACGGAAACGCACTTTGCTCAAAACAAACAAAAACATGCGTGCACTTCCACTCGAGTTTATCCTAGTTTTTCACTTCTCTCTCTCTACACGAGAAAATCCAGGCAGCAACTTTCAGGAAGCAAGGCAAGTGGTGAAATAGTCCTGTCGCAGACAAAAGTCGTTTTCATTATGTAAAACGCTTTATCATATACAACAACTAATGCTCTTTCAAATGTCCAATTGAAAATGGGAAAATTTAATACTTAATATTTTTTTAAACAAAACAAAAAAGCACGCATTTCTTGTTGATCTGCTCGTGAGCCCGCACACGGGATTTCAATCGTTCATTTTCCTTCAGCAACGATGCATTTTCTTCTTGCAATTCCTTCTTTCCGGCTTGTGCTTTCTTCAGACTTCGTCCGTCGTCTTCTCCAACCAGGTCAAATTTTTCTCTTCTTCCTGCTTGAGCCTGTTAATAGTCGCTTCATGCTCAAACTCCTTCTTTTCCGCATCTGCGAGCTTCAACTTGAGGTCAGACACAATTTCTGCATAAATTTAGAAGGACAAATATAACTATGCAGATGTATATAAGAAATCCTCGCTATTTTTTGTAAGAAACCTGCGTATGAGAGAATTGCGATGAAATGTCAGAAACATGAATCTTTTTATTAGAAAGTCGCGTATGATAAAATTGCGCTAAAATGTAGGAAACAGTAATCTTTTTCCAAAGCCAAAAAATAATTTCATTTAAATTATTATCGTTTAGGTATCATAAAAACATCACGGGTATAGTTTTATATATTTTTTGGATACTACATAGTTTTTAACTATTCGTAAAAGGATGCTCATATTTTTTTACAAATGTTTTCATTTTCATGGTGTATGCAATGTTCTACAACAACTCCTTATTGAACTATCAATGCTGGCATTGTTTATTGTGATCTTCCTTTCTTGCGTTTTTGTCCAGTGGGTATAGTTTGAGCTTCTCAAGGTACTTGGTAAAGTCGTTTCTTATAGCGACTCCGATTTTGATAACGCAGAATATTAGTC
>LJIJ01004118.1:0-15979 GCA_001718145.1 Orchesella cincta
CACCAAGAATACGTTTCTTCAAAAAATGACAGCACAGTTACGTCCAAATTTTCAACAATAGTCGAATTATTGCTCCATGCAATAGAACCCTGTTGAACCGTTCCAATAGCTTCTTATTCTTCCTAAAAAGTAAAGTTATGCTTTTGTATATTTTTGTTATTTTATTATTTATTATTTTTGTTATAGGATTTATCTTGTCTATCTGCTATCTTCAACGCATTGTATTACAAGAAGCAGAAAGGCAGCCTGATATTTGTCTATCAACCAAAGCAGGAAGTTTGCGGTCACAACTTTATCCGTTTCCTTCGTTTTCCCCTCAGCAAACAAAAATACAATCACCATTTTTCCAAGTTCTTGGAGAACGATGACAAACTATGAGTACGTAAAATTAGCATTTATTTTTAATTCAGTCTCGTATTCATTCCTTTTCCTGTAATTGCAGTTCAATTTGTTACAAAATGTCTCCTTTTTTACTCCGAAGGTATACAAAAATGTTGGAGACTGCTGAATGCTGAAATGCTGAATGTTCCTGTTCACGATCAATTTTTTAAGCCAAATTACCTTCTATCGGTCACGGGCATGGTAAAAATCCGCAAGCAAATACTTTTAAATATGTTCTTTGACAATGAGGCTACATTTTATTTATTGATTGTAGGAACGGAACTCATCGTTTGCGAAATTGAACATCAAATGCAGAATGGAGTGTTATCACCTTGTAGACTTTAAGCGAGATGCAACATAGAAGGGGTGGAGCGTCATCAAGTACGCCATTCGGAGCGAATTCGTCATTTTATTCACAAGGAACTGGAGAAGGTTCAGAAAAGTTTTTATAAATAAGATGAGGGGAAACTGGGTTGAGAGACAGAAACCAAGTTTTCAAAAACTAGCTTGTTGATAAACGTAGGATATTTGTTACATGTTTTACATAGTTAGTTGTCTAATTAGGTGTTTGACTTCTGTACTAATTCTTCTAGCTGATTTGCGTTAGTTTTTATTTTAAAAAGAATCAGTTTCAAAATTACGGGTTCTTACCAACAAAACTTTTGGGTAAAAACATACATACTTAACTCTGGATCGATGGACGTCGTGAAAACGGTTGCTGAAAACTTCAAAGAGTTACCATATCACCAGTTAATTAGATTTTTGCGTCTGCAATAATATTTTATAAAAAATACGGAACCGGTGATGTAAACCCGTTTTGTTGACTGAAGCTCCAATAATGGTAGGTCATAGCAAGTCAAGTCACAACTTCATTGATGAATCCTGACTGCTGTAGTGATTGCGAGGAAAATCTTTCCATTGGTAATGCCAAATTATGAAACTGGTTGATCTGTTTCTACTTTTGACGTTTGTTGACGAGACAAAAAGAGTGTCTATCTTCCATCCTAAACTGTGTGTATTACCGTCTCACCTTGTAAAAGGTCTGGTAGTGCATCTGGTTTCATATCAAATGGCAATGGTTGAAATTTTGCAGCATCAAAATGAAAAGGTTGTCTTTCACCTTCTGTCAGATGAAACTGGAATTTAAAGATGCAGTTCCAACAGAAAAAAGTTCATGTTTTTCCACAATATTATTTATATCCACTTAAAATTCGCCTCTAGTTTCATTAAAAAACTCAAGCCACCTGCCATTCTGGCGCTTTTCCGTGGAAGGAATTGGGAAACTGGTTGTTATACCTCTCCCGTTGTTTTTTGGCATCACAAAATGTGGAATCTGTGACAAGTTATAAAAATTGCTAAAGTGTAAATAAATTCTTACAAAATGGTTGTTTTGCATTCCATTTAGGAAAGAATGCCACGACAATGCTTTCCATCATTTTGGATTTTCACCGCATATTTGATGACTGTTCATTCCAACAAAATAAATCTGTTTTCATTACTTTTTTATAGATAAATTTTATATGTGGCTGTTTCTGTCGAAGTCAAAATAGTTAAACAGGGTTTAATGGCTAAATAACAAGGCTACTAACTATTCGCGTCCTAAAAGGTTAAGCGTACTTGTAACTCTTGTAGGTTTTGCAAATACGATGGTGTAACCTAAATCTATATTATCTAAACTAGTCCATGTGACTTATTTTTTTGTGTCCAATGTTGTGTCACATAAAATTTTAACCCGCATTTTGTAACTTTCCGTTTCTGTTAGTTGGTTTGAGAAGATTCACGACGTTACTGCTCCAGTGCTTCTCTTTGTTTTCTAGAGCGTGTCTGATTCCAAATTCCTCTTTTTGTATAGCGCAGAATCTACGTTCCATTGATAAAAATTAATCTTGCAGAGAATCACAAGGGCTTTTGAGTTTATGCCGACTGAACGATCAGCATAACACATATGACATGAAACTTTAGTTTATTTGTGCTAGGCACACGTAGAAGTATATATCCATCACAGATAGGAAATATATGTAAGTAGCTTAGAACTTTGGAGAGAATCGCACTAACAAACATGTAAGAAGTTTTGTAAGAACAAAATGCTCATCAATGATTTCAGGTTTGCAACGGCGAAGAAAACTAACGAGAATTGTTATTTTATTATTCTAACTTTGGTGTCAACATGTATTTGGACAGACTATAAATTCTTAAATTGGGACAAAAACTTACTCTAACTTATGGTGCGTTACTTCAATACATGTTGACACCAAGAAGTTAAGAATAAATAATAATAAAATTTCGGTAGTTTCTTCGCCGTTGCAAACCTGAATCATTGATAGCATTTGTTCTTACAAACTTCTTAACATGTTTTGTCGAAAGTGCGATTCTCTCCAAAGTTCTAAAGTACTTACATATATTTCCTATCTGTGATGGATATATATTTCTACGTGTGCCTAGCACAAATAAACTAAAGTTTCATGTCATATGTGTAATTCTGATCGTTCAGTCGGCATAAACTCAAATGCCCTTGCGATTCTCTGCAAGATTAATTTTATCAATGGAACGTAGATTCTGCGCTATACAAAAAGAGAGAATTTGGAATCAGACACGCTCTAGAAAACAAAGAGAAGCACTGGAGCAGTAACGTCGTGAATCTTCTCAAACCAACTAACAGAAACGGAAAGTTACAAAATGCGGTTAAAATTTTATGTGACACAACATTGGACACAAAAAAATAAGTCACATGGACTAGTTTAGATAATATAGATTTAGGTTACACCATCGTATTTGCAAAACCTACAAGAGTTACAAGTACGCCTAACCTTTTAGGACGCGAATAGTTAGTAGCCTTGTTATTTAGCCATTAAATCCTGTTTAACTATTTTGACTTCGACAGAAACAGCCACATAAGGATGTGCCACGAAAGAACCGGTCTGCATTAATTTGCCTGTAACTTCGAAACGAGTCAAGTTTTTGGGGAGCTATACGATACATCAGTATAATGCACATTTAAATTAGATACAAGTAAAGTGAAGTGGAAACTTCTGCAACAATGTACCTTCCTACAGTAATAGATTCCAAATTCAATGTCTAAAAATGAGTTTTCCAGGCATTTTTGACGGCATTTTCGAAGACTCATTTCTCGGAAACGGCTAATGCTTTTGTGAAAGGACTAAAGTTTTTTGAGTAGACCGTTCTCAAAACATCCGAGATTCACTTTAGGGTTTTGAATCCCAGTGGTGTGCTTTTACTATGGATTAAGTGAAGCAAAATGCCGATTTCCCGAAAAATGGAATTTTACTTCTAACAAATTTGCCAAAAATTTTAAGTGCGTCAAACTCCAACCATTGCGGATAGTTTTTTAAAAAAATGAAGTGTATGTTGGTAGTCGAGTAAAAACAGATTAGAAAACATCAAATTTCTGTATCTCACAAATGTCTGTATCCAGATATTAATGGGAAATGAAAAAACTGTTGGAAAACCCCCACTTTTAATGTCGATTTTGGAATTTTATTTTTAGTAGACAAACCCTAGCCACCACACCTCTGCTTATCGGCAATCGTATCATTAAAACATGTGCGTTTGAATGACACCTCGCAGTTCCCTTAACGTTAACTCGTTTTTAAAGTTATAGGCAAATTAACGCAGACCGGTTCTTTCGTGCACATCCTTATAATATTTATCGATCAAAAAAGTAATGAAAACAGATTTATTTTGTTGGAATGAACAGTCATCAAATATGCGGTGAAAGTCCAAAAGGATGGAAAGCATTGTTGGTGCATTCTTTCCTAAATGGAATGCAAAACAACCATTTTGGAAAGACTTTTACTTACACTTAAGCATTTTTTATAACCTTCACAGATTCCACATTTTGTGCTGCCAAATACAACGGGAGAGGTATAACAATTAGTTTCCCGATTCCTCCCACGGAAAAGCGCTAGAATGGCAGGTGGCTTGAGTTTTTTTTTAAATGAAACGGAAGGCAAATTTTAAGTGGATATGAATAATATTGTGGAAAAATCATGAACTCCTTTTCTGTTGGAACTGCGATTTTAAATGCCAGATTCACCTTAAAGGAGGTGAAAGACAACCTTTTTCATTTTTGATGCTGCAAAATTTCAACCATTGCCGATGAAACCAGATGACATACCAGACCTCTTACAAGGTGAGACGACGGTAATACACACCGTCTCGTCAACAAACGTCAAAAGAAAACAGATCAGGCCAGTTTCATAATTCGGCATTACCAATGGAAAGATTTTCCTCGCAATCACTTCAGCAGTCAGGATTCATCAATGAAGTTGTGAGCTTGACTTGCTATGACCTACCATTATTGCTTCAGTCAACAAAACGGGTTTACATCACCGGTTTTGTATTTTTCATAAAATATTATTGCAGACGCAAATATCTAATTAATTGGTGATATGGTACTCTTTGAAGTTTTTCAGCAACACCGTTTTCGCGACGTCCACCGATGCAGAGTTAAGTATGTATGTTTTTACCCAAAAGTTTGTTGGTAAGAACCCGTAATTTTGAAAAACTGATTCTTTTTAAAATAAAAAACTAACGGCAAATCAGCTAGAAGAATTAGTACAGAAGTCAAACACGCTAATTAGACAACTAACTATGTAAAACATGTAACAAATATCGCTACGTTTATCAACAAGCTAGTTTTTGAAAACTTGGTTTCTGTCTCTCAACCCAGTTTCCCCTCATCTTATTTTAAATAAAAACTTTCTGAACCTTCTCAGTTCCTTGTGAATAAAATGACGAATTCGCTCCGAATGGCGTACTTGATGACGCTCCACCCCTTCTATGTTGCATCTCGCTTAAAGTCTACAAGGTGATAACACTCCATTCTGCATTTGATGTTCAATTTCGCAAACGATGAGTTCCGTTCGCTACAATCAAATACTTTTAAATATGTTCTTTGTGACTATGAGGCTACATTTTATTTATTGATTGTAGGAACGGAACTCATCGTTTGCGAAATTGAACATCAAATGCAGAATGGAGTGTTATCACCTTGTAGACTTTAAGCGAGATGCAACATAGAAGGGGTGGAGCGTCATCAAGTACGCCATTCGAGCGAATTCGTCATTTTATTCACAAGGAACTGGAGAAGGTTCAGAAAAGTTTTTATAAAATAAGATGAGGGAAACTGGGTTGAGAGACAGAAACCAAGTTTTCAAAAACTAGCTTTGTTGATAAACGTAGGATATTTGTTACATGTTTTACATAGTTAGTTTGTCTAATTAGGTGTTTGACTTCTGTACTAATTCTTCTAGCTGATTTGCGTTAGTTTTTATTTAAAAAGAATCAGTTTCAAAATTACGGGTTCTTACCAACAAACTTTTGGGTAAAAACATACATACTTAACTCTGCATCGGTGGACGTCGCGAAAACGGTTGCTGAAAACTTCAAGAGTACCATATCACCAATTAATTAGATATTTGCGTCTGCAATAATATTTTATGAAAAATACAAAACGCGGTGATGTAAACCCGTTTTGTTGACTGAAGCAATAATGGTAGGTCATAGCAAGTCAAGTCACAACTTCATTGATGAATCCTGACTGCTGAAGTGATTGCGAGGAAAATCTTTCCATTGGTAATGCCGAATTATGAAACTGGCTGATCTGTTTCTACTTTTGACGTTTGTTGACGAGGACGGTGTGTATTACCGTCGTCTCACCTTGTAAGAGGTCTGGTATGTCATCTGGTTTCATGGCAATGGTTGAAATTTTGCAGCATCAAAATGAAAAGGTTGTCTTTCACCTCCTTTAAGGTGAATCTGGCATTTAAAATCGCAGTTCAACAGAAAAGGAGTTCATGATTTTCCACAATATTATTCATATCCACTTAAAATTTGCCTTCCGTTTCATTAAAAAAAAACTCAAGCCACCTGCCATTCTAGCGCTTTTCCGTGGGAGAATCGGGAAACTAATTGTTATACCTCTCCCGTTGTATTTGGCAGCACAAAATGTGGAATCTGTGACAGGTTATAAAAAATGCTTAAGTGTAAGTAAAGTCTTCCAAAATGGTTGTTTTGCATTCCATTTAGGAAAGAATGCCACAACAATGCTTTCCATCCTTTTGGACTTTCACCGCATATTTGATGACTGTTCATTCCAACAAAATAAATCTGTTTTCATTACTTTTTGATCGACATAAGGATGTGCCACGAAAGAACCGGTCTGCGTTAATTTGCCTATAACTTTTAAACGAGTTAACGTTAAGGGAACTGCGAGGTGTCATTCAAACGCACATGATTTAATGATACGATTGCGATAAGCAGAGGTGTTGGTGGCTAGGGTTTGTCTACTAAAAATAAAATTCAAAAATCGACATTAAAAGTGGGTTTTCCAACAGTTTTTTCATTTTCCCATTAATATCTTGATACAGACATTTGTGAGATACAGAAATTTGATGTTTTCTAATCTGTTTTTACTCGACTACCAACATACACTTCACTTTTTTAAAAACTATCCGCAATGGTTGGAGTTTGACGCACTTCAAATTTTGGCAAATTTGTTACAAGTAAAATACCATTTTTTCGGGAAATCGGCATTTAATTCACTAATCCGTTGTAAAGCACAGCACTAGGATTCAAAACCCAAAGTGAATCTCGGATGTTTTGAGAACGGTCTACTCAAAAAACTTTAGTCCTTCACAAAAGCATTAGCCGTTTCCGAGAAATGAGGTCTCGAAAATGGTCAAAAATGCCTGGAAAACTCATTTTTAGACATTGGTTTTGGAATCTATTGCTGTAGGAAGGTACATTGTTGCAGAAGTTTCCACTTCACTGTACTTGTATCTAATTCGAATGTGCATTATATTGATGTATCGTAGCCCCCAAAAAGTTGACTCGTTTCGAAGTTACAGGCAAATTAATGCAGACCGGTTCTTTCGTGGCACATCCTTATGACGCATGTTTCTGTCGAAGTCAAAATAGTTAAACAGGATTTAATGGCTAAATAACAAGGCTACTAACTATTCGCGTCCTAAAAGGTTAGGCGTACTTGTAACTCTTGTAGGTTTTGCAAATACGATGGTGTAACCTAAATCTATATTATCTAAACTAGTCCATGTGACTTATTTTTTTGTGTCCAATGTTGTGTTACATAAAATTTTAACCGCATTTTGTAACTTTCCGTTTCTGTTAGTTGGTTTGAGAAGATTCACGACGTTACTGCTCCAGTGCTTCTCTTTGTTTTCTAGAGCGTGTCTGATTCCAAATTCTCTCTTTTTGTATAGCGCAGAATCTACGTTCCATTGATAAAATTAATCTTGCAGAGAATCGCAAGGGCATTTGAGTTTATGCCGACTGAACGATCAGAATTACACATATGACATGAAACTTTAGTTTATTTGTGCTAGGCACACGTAGAAATATATATCCATCACAGATAGGAAATATATGTAAGTAGCTTAGAACTTTGGAGAGAATCGCACTAACAAGTAAGAAGTTTTGTGAACAAAATGCTATCAATGATTTCAGGTTTGCAACGGCGAAGAAAACTAACGAAATTTTATTTTCTATTATTCTACTTTTGGTGTCAAAACTATGTATTGAAGTACGCACCATAGTTTAGAGTAAGTTTTGTCCCAATTTAAGAATTTATAGTCGTCCAAATACGACCTATGAACGATATATGAATATCATGGAAATGTGTTTGCCTTTGGTTACTGCAATAGGAACATTAAATCGTGCAAAACTGTTAGAATTCAAGGTAAAAAATACTAATTCAGTTTTCGTACGAGAGCAACACTGTCACCGCTACATGTAATTAGTAAATTTTGAATAGACTTACCTTCCTCCATTATTTGAACATAGCAATGAATAACGTTGTTTGATATAAATTCACAATGACGACATTTAACAATGTACGCTATTTGTCGTTGGTAAAAATATACAAATATGAAATCAGAATTAAGCATTATTTAAGGTCCCAAACACGAAAACCAATAATGGATGATTAATCAACATTATCTGTTTTGTCAAGAACCCACATTATTTTGCATGTATCCAGTGTTCAGTATCTGTCAAACAGGTCTATTTTTTGCTTAAAAATAATTACCTCACTTCCTGTTGTAATACAACAGGAAGTTGCAAACTTTGATCCAAATACCTAAGAACTCGCATGATCACGTCTACTTTAAATTTAAATCTTTAAATATCCAGTAAATTCGGGAACATATACACTAGTCTTCTACCTAAAACTCTTGAAAATGCCTACGCAGAGTAGGCGAAAGCTAGAGAATAAAGTTTTGCCGGTTACCACGTCTTACAGCTAAAAAACCTTGTCAATTATTCTCTACAAGGATTGCAGGCTTATGCAAGCAGAAAAAAGGCATAATTTAAAAAGTTTATTTCTGGTTTACACTTAGAACCAATAGGTATATACTGTAATATTGAATTTTATCCAGCTACAAATTCGACAATAATGCCTCTTTGTCTAATAACGATTTCTACTTTGTGTCCGATGTTGTGTCGCAGAAAGGTATTATATCCATTTTACCCGTTTTTACTCATTATAATAAATCATAAAACTTTCAATGAAATAAAGCAAGTGCAACTTACTATTAAAGTTGCTATTACCTTTTTTTAACAATCCAAAGGCCCGAGCTTCGGAATATGGAGAATACCAAATCCATTTTATCGTGTTTCATGAAAACACAAATACTTATTGTGTTCCTTGAGTATGTATTGTACATCCATAGTAAATGGTATTGTATTTAATTTCGTGCTGGTATTGCAGATAATCATGTCATAAAAGATTAGTTGCCCAGTCCTCAACAAGGGATACTCTCCTAGGTTTTTTTGCCTGTGTATCGATTATATGCAGTTTTATGTTATCCGCTGCTTCAAATACTTCTGGACAATGTGTTTCGATATTATGAAACAAGGTATTTTCTACAAAACCGCTGATGTGATTATTTTTACAATTCTGTTGTTAATACAAGCATACAATGTTTACAATTATGTTGACGAAAAGGTGTTTATTCACAAATGTAGTTTGCCATATGATTAACAAATGATTTAGCAAGGTACGCTACTTCATAAACTGAGCGGTTCATTAACTCGAGTTTACTAATATGTTTCTTCAATAAGAAGATCACGTACAATACTGTATAGAATCGTTTTACATTACTTTCTGCCCACTTTCGTTTATACAATGAAACTTGCTGCAACCAAACCCACCAATTTGGACCTTGCAATAATTACTAACAAGATTTTAAGTAAGCGTGTACTTTAGTCAAATGTCGTTCAAGGCAATTCATAAATATTCAAAAATGGCTGACTTGTTTCAACATTTAAGTAGCTCGTTATGGAGTATGCTCGAAACGGCTAAATTATGTGTGTGATAAACGGGATAGAAAAGTCAACACATACAAAATAATCAAATGAACCGAAACAGAAATGAGCTGAAACTATAATAATAGGATAGTGAAATTACAAATAAAACGGATTTATGGGAACTATTCAGTACGGTCTACGGTCAACACAAATGTATAGCGATTTGTTTGGGCATAATTAAAGTAGTTACTCGTTTGTGATGCATATGAGGAATTAGAGTTGATAAAGTTTTTGTTTAGTGGTTTAGCTAATTTTATACAAGAAAAATAATCAACAATCGTAGGCGAATAAATATTTCACCATATAAAATGTTGAAAATTTCTTCGTTTTTTTTATGAAGGTAAAAATGAATTAATGCAACAATGTTAAGTAGAAACTAAAAAACTAATGTAAACTAATATGGCAATGTAACGTTTTACAATCAAAGGTACAAATTAAACTGTGAACGGCTTACAATATTATTTACTATTGAAAATAATTCTTGTTAAGTTAAGTGAGTACTTTACAATGTATGTAATTCTTGGATGTAATACGTCAAGGTTGTGTTCATCCGTTGTGAAATATAAAATAAAACTATAAAAGTTGATGAAAACTGTTAAATTATTTAGTACACATGGCAAGCTGAAAAGAATGATGGAAAAAGTTTTTATTCCTTGAAATCTCTTTTTATTTTTAATGACAAATTGTAAACAAAAATTGTTTCATGCGTAATACATCGTCTGCTTTCGTGTGTAAAGTCAATGGCGAAAGCTGTCGTAAAAACTGTTGGCGATCGTTTTTTACATGTTTTTATTGACATGGAACATGCCAATTTTCCCTGGTGTGCCATTATATTTGTATGGACATTTATCATAAAAATGTGTTTTATTTCGCAAGAGACAACATCGTTGACAAACCCCTTTACTTGAGCTCACAAGCCTAGATCTCAAACAACTGCGATTGGATATTTGCTTACATGAAGGTGTGGTGAATGAAAACAAAGTTATGTAAAGGTATTATAAGTAAAAACGTAGCTGCTAAAAATACCAGGAATTTAATTGAGTTATGTAAAAACTGAAACGAGGTATTGGTCAACACATGTTTAGTTTCACTTCAAATGTTAAATCACTTGAAGCAAATTATACGGAGCAGAAATTACCTTCCATTATCATCAATTACATTATGCACTGCAACTTAGAATTTTTCACTGGGAATTTCCTTCATCGCTGGGGTGTCAATGGAGAAAGTACCTCGTTGATTATGATCTCATGATGTGCAAGAATGATACTTTAATGACAAACTGAAAGTAAACCATTGTCCATTCGATATTATTATGTATTACTTTCAGCTATAATTTTCTTGTCTGAAAATGATATCGAAATAATTATTTTATAAATTTTTTAACGAAAAATTCGATGTATCTCGTTGACATTTGGAAAGAAAAAGAAATATTATACAACTAATTATTCATTAGGTATTCATACAAGCTCACAAAAACTTAGAAACAATAAAAATCTTGTATTCGTTTTTCGTCTCGCCCTCGCTGAAAACCGATCGTTGTGCAAATATCATCCAAATCAGCAAAATATTGTTGCCAAATGCATTATTCATTTTTGGGCTACGCACAATGGCCTAGTGTTTTTGACGAGTTAATTGGAAATTATTTGCCCAGTTCATATCGTAGTTTTATAAGACAAAATGGATGAATTACGTTTTCATCTTTAATACCCACTTATTTTTTGTGTGGAAATTGTAATTAATTACCCCGTTTTGCTATATCTATCTATCATTCCTATCATTTGCACAGTCAATGGGGAATGTAAAACCGCTGGTGATCATTGTGGCGTGTTTTCATGGGCATGGAACATGTAAATATTCCCTCGTATGCCCTCATGTGTATATGGGCGTTTACCAAAAAAATGCTTACATGATTTCTCAGGAGACAATGTCCTTGATAAACACCCTGACTTGAGCTCACAAGTATAGATCTCAAACAACTCCGATAGGAATTTTGCTTGCAACACGATGTGCCTGGTGCAAAAAACTTTAGTAAAATTAATATATAAAAAACTAGCAGCTCAAAATATCTGAAAATTAAATTTAACTATGTAAATATTGAAACGAGGTACATATTGATCCACGCATAGACTTTCATTTTCAGGAAATGTGGCCGATCTTTTATTGTAAGGTTTAGAAAATTTAGAATCGAGTGTTCAATGAAGACTATAATATTTTTGTGGTTAATTTTCAGCTTCCAAACGTATAATTTTCATGCAGATAAAATATACACATAAGTTTCGTCTTGAGTTTTCTATGACGGTGTTTGAAGCTTAACTCGTTTTCTGGTTAAATTTGTACACAATCACACGGAGTCCGTACAATTTTTTTTAGGCAAAACAAATCTGTAGTGTTGAATGCAAGACGAAACATTTTTTAAAGCCGATACAATTGATTCACATTGAAATTTGCGGTGGAGACTACGACAAAGATTGGATAATGCTTGTGTGACAATAATTTCCATTGCAAAAACTCAAGACAGACTTGAAGAAAGTTATACTTATATTGCAATATGAAAATGTTTTATGTTAATATAATCCTTATCATGCATTTTGGTATGGATGAACGTGTGTATGTTTTCATCAGCAAAGGTTAATTTATTACGATATGTCACTGAGAAGCAAAAAAACATGTAATCGAACTACATCTGGTAATAGTCCTTTGCACTTTTCAAGTGTTTCAAACAATGATACATAAACGTGTTCACGAAAAGCCTACAGTGTCACGCAGTTTATCAAATAAATGAGACATTTCAGCATCGGCCATCCCCATACCGAATTTCCGTTTAATACGCCCTGTTAATCTGCATGAGAGATCAGTCGTCGTTCAGCTTGTTGCTGAGAAAAGTGTGCAAGTTTTTCGAATTAACCAATCTTTTTCACCCATCGCAACTGTTCAGTAGTAGGCATCTAAAGTTGGCGGAAGGGGTACCTCTAACTTTTTGTCGCCGATTTGGCTGAAAATTTGCAGGATAATAGATTTTGATGCGTAGATTACGAATCTGCACTCAGCATATAGATTTTTTTGATCCTGGCGCCGCCCAGAGGGAAAAAACGGCGGGAAAGCACAATTACATATGTTTCGAAATCGAAAAATCTGAAAATCTATATTCTGTGTGCAGTTTCGTAATCTACGCATCAAAATCTATTATACTGAAAATTTTCAGCCAAATCGGCGACAAAAAGTTAGAGGTACCCCTTCCGCCAACTTTAGATGCCTACTACTGTACTTATACCAATATCTGTTGTTTTTAGATTTCTTTCATCAGAATGTGGAATTCCAACATGTTACCTACGCCTTTAACCATCGACTCTGTCAGAACCAGTCGAAAGCAACGATTGGAGAGAAACCGGAGAGAGAAAATGGTATTTTAAATCATTAAAATTAAAACAAATGAATTACATATTTATGCTTCTTTTTTAGTTTTCGAAGGACAGGAACAAGGATAACATAGGACCAACCGGATCCCAGTTTGAAGAGCGGAGACTATCTGCCAAAATACAGGAGGTTATTCTTTACACCAGACTTGATAAATGTTCCACTTGAAGATTTGGATCCATTTTATGCTGATAAAGAGGTATTGAATTGGACATCACGATCTCTTTGTCTTTTGAACTTTCCATTAAGTGCTTAGTTCTTCCATTTCTAGACACTCGTGATAGTCACAGACAAAAATGTTCTTCATCGCTTCAGTGCCCAAAATGCACTCAACATATTTAGCTCATTCAATCCAGTGAGAAGAACATGTATTTCTGTCCTCCACCATTGGATTTACCGTTGGTTCATAATAATGATAGCTTTTGTGGACTGTTGTCTTTTGGCACAACCTAAGAACTATTATCAGCCACTGTGAGTATCTGGCAGAAATTATATTCTCCACATATTGTAAATAAATGCCATATTTACTTAAATTACTTCCCAAACTCAGGCTATTCTACTTCTTTGCGGCAACCTACACATTTGATTTTGTAACAAACGTGATTGCGAGTGGACTTATATTCGATCGATTTGCTTTCTTGCGGGGGCTGGGGCATGTGGACTGTTGCTTCTGGTACCTTACTACATACCGCACATTGGAAGGCATCACTTTCTCTGTGGACTTCGTGCACTCAAAATTGCGGCTCTCATTCCAAGTACGGAACCTTATGGGTTTTCATTGTGATAATTCAGTTCAGATAATCCTAAGAAGACTTCATAATCAAAAAATGCTAACCAGGTTTGCAGTCAGCAGTGAAAGCTGTAATAAAAACTGCTCGTGATCTTCGTGACATATTTTTATGGGCTTTGTTTGCAACATGGATATTTACTCTTGTCGGCTATCATTTTTATATGGCCGTTTCACCTTCAAAATGCGTTCTTAATTTCCCGGAGGACGGTTCTGTTGGTAAAACTCGTGACTTTAAATGGAATAACTGGATCTCAAATAGCTCAAATTGGGAAGGTTACTGGTACAGACCAGGTGAATTCCAAGTGTGTGGAAATTACTCAATGTCTAGGTGAGCTTTGTATATTAAAACCTATGAAACGTAAATATTAAGAAATTACAGATGCAATAATTTTAAGTACTTTTACACACATGCCGCATATTATAGGCTTAAAAAGTGTGTAGATGATTTTACATGCTTGCAAATTCCTCATAAATGATGACAAATTTTACGGCTCAATCGATCGGGCTTTGCTGTCAACTCTTCGTGTAATGCTTCAAGACTCTTGGGATAGCATTTATTTTATGGTGAGTAACTTAGGTAGAAATTAGACCAAGGGGAAAAAATTTTAAGAATCGACGTAATTAATTTAATTAATCATAATTTATCACAAATATAAACTAAATTTTCTAGATTTTAAGAACTGGTGGTCCGTGGGCAATGCACTTTTACTTCGTCGGCTTGTTGATCGAGTTTCTTAGTAGAAAATCGTTGGAAGAACATGACAAGAAGAAGATTGAGGACAACTGCATGTCTAAGACGATAACCGCCGAACAGCGAAGAATGGGATACATCTTCCAAACCATTGATCATCGAGACACTCGTTCATGAATTGCCATCCATTCGCCACAAAACAATCGAAAACTGAGCATGAAAGAGTGCCAAAGTCTCTGAAGTGCGCAGTGAGACTTGGGATGACGGGTTTCTACAACAAGCCAACACATTGCTTCGGTTCATTTGTCCATTGCGCTGGAAATGGGAGAAAATCAAACAACTTTACCGATATTTCCAGCAGAACAAGTGAACTCCCGCCACACAGAATCATGTAGAAGATTGCCACCGCTACAATTGTCATGTTATAATATTCCCATTGACGCTAAAGAGCCGCTTCGACATCGAATCCAAGGTTGGCCAATTCTTGGCCAATTTAAATATTCGAAGCTGTCGATAAAGCAAATAAAGTTAAAATACAAGTTCACAATTTTTTTAAAACTTAGAATAGCAGTATGTTCATTACAGAGCGTAAGCTAAGTAGAGCATTCATCCAACCAGTATGGTAATCAAGTTTGAAATACACAAGAAACTAATTCGTTTGTGATAAATGTTTCCATATATTCCCTTCAAATAGCAAACTGGGCCAACGCTAAGATTTTAGCAGCTCTCACGCTACAACAAGCATTGATTCCACCAATATCTAAAAGAAAGAGTTACAAACGTTAATTTTGGAAGTGAATTTCTAATACATTTTTAAATTTCATGCGCCTGGATGTCCCTGGACGCCAGTGTCCTTTGCAGTTCTTCATCTTTGTTCTTACTTATCACCATTCGTAAGCGATGCACAATTGAAGGTAAATACTAAGTTGGCCAAACGGATGGAGCAAGTGTCATTTTTATGCAATTCAGTAAATGGATCAAATGCTACGAATATCAAGTAGATTCCTCCAACCATTTCCAAGAAATTTTTTGATTGGGACTTTTTTCATTACGTAATTTAAAATAAAATTTATTAGTAGCAAGTTAATCATTGACTATTAAATTCTTTGGTTTCGTAAATTGTACCCCAACATTTTGTCAAAAAATGTTGATCTTGCAGTGTTACTCTCATTATCATCGGTTTCGTTTGTATCATCACCTCATTGGAGCAAGAAAGTATTGCTCGTGCTTTGCTTACATATAATACTTTCCAGTTTTTCAGCTTGCTTCAATTCTTTCTGAATGTCGAAATAGGATTTTGAAACCACTCCTAAAATCATGTTATCAGTGTGTAGAAAAGAGCCAAAAAAGTGTTTGCG